>NIVC01003637.1:0-86389 GCA_002269645.1 Macrostomum lignano
CTTTCTAATCTAGAAAAGACAAATGTGAAACATGCAGCCAATATTTTAGTGAGTCCAGAGTAGAAGCAGCAAAATTCTACAGCAGCAACGGGTCGCATCAACTTTCTGGAGCTGATAATTAGCAATCTGGAAAAAATCTGGATAATCTGGAACATAAAGACCTGCCACACGCGCAAGGCAAAAGAGAAGCGACTTTCCTGAGGCTGCTCCGCTGCATGGTTCCCAAATGACAGCAGGATAAAAGATTTCCGGTGTTGCGAGCTTCTTTCACAGGTGGGAGGAATCCAAACTTGCTGGCTTTGACAGCACCAAAATTCATGGTTGTAAGATCTTGTTGCCATGCTCTAGCAGACCTGACAAAGCACTAGCTGGAAACAACAAATGTACATGTACCTCCCATCTTAGAAGATCCTGCAAGAACTGAGCAGATTGAGAAGATGTGCTAAGAATGGCAAAGCAGACAAGATCTGCTAAGTTTTAGAAACAGAATGTCCTCTAGGGCGGGAAGAGGAAATTTATGACGAAATTGACATCATTTGGGGCCTTATGTGGCCCATTTGTCGCGGAAATGGCTGGCACGCTAAACTGGTGCTGTTGAGATGCATGTGCTTTGGTCGCTTTTCAGACGGCCGCGTCCTTAAGGCCCAGTGACGGCCGGAATCCACCCCTCCTGGAGATGGCCAGCCTCCCAGGGGAGTCCCAGTACGCAATGGCCAGGAAGTAGCGCCAAGACTGTTCGAGGTCGAGGCCGTCCTCGTCCCTGTTGTAGGGCTGCTCGCCCACTGTCCGCCGATTTTTACCAATTGTACGCGGCCTCTCTGCGCTTCCTCGGCGCTTGGTGCAATCATATCCTGGCCGGTGACAGGCCCGACGCGGTGGCCCTTAGTACACCGCCTTCAGGAGCCTCGGGTTCAAGCCAGGTTGCCGCCGTTGGTTCCTTGGGTCGTTGACATTTTAACTCGCAGGGTAAAAAGGACAACAAAATAAATAATGGAAGAATTAATGGCATAGGAAGTAACAACAGTCAGCGAGATTACAGTACCAAGGATGGAGATTTATAAGAGTCCATGCAGTGGTTACGTTTCGTTTTTTATACTCCTCCGGCTGTCCATCCAATGTCCGACAAATAGGTCCAATCCCTGACGGTGACGGAATGAAGAGTGTTCCCACAGTGGACGCAGCCCATATCAAATACGAGCTATGAAATCGATAAGAAGTGATTGTTTAATGTACAAAGACCTATTTTTATATGCACATTCAGGAGGTTGAAACATGCTGTATAATTTTATTCACATGGACTGTTGGGGAATGGGGATGAACGTTATAGTGCCCCTCAGCCCTTTTCTAGCCTTGCAAAAAGGACACACAAAGGACACTGCACAAGTGTACGGTCAGAAAGCCTATGCTCTTGAGAAAACCCCACTGCTTGAAAGTATAAGACCGCTTGTTCAGGGTTGTGATTCAAGAAAGATTCTTTCTCTGAGAATTGTAAGCATGGGCTACAAATATGCTGCAATCAACTGCCATTCTGGCTATATACATCGAAAAAACTTCACATAGAATCCTGAACCGGACAGCAAAATTTCATTTTTCGAATTTCCTTTACACGATCCACTGCTTCTCTTAGAATGGCTGCGGTGTATTCGCAGAGAAAATTACAGCGCTACAAAACAATCGAGACTGCGTGCTCCTCGCACTTTAAGGACGATGACTTCATCGTCACGTCCCAGGACATCAATCCTCGTCGCAAGCGCAAGAGAGATGGTGAAGTTCTAGTTAAACGTCTACTATCAGATAAAAAGTAACTCTGTTCCGACTGTATTTTCTCAACTTCCTGAACGACTGCAGCCGTAAGCTACCCAATGTCGAACGGAGAGAACAACGGCAGAGAGGAGGCACCAACCATAACGAGCAAGACCGAATGAAAAGTGCAGCTGCGGAGTTCCTCAGCCAGGATGAAATTGCCTCGCTTGCCGACATCAAAGTGCAGCTTGAGTGCAACCTGATGCCCGCCGACTTTGTTGTTGTGGCAAAAACAGCCAGCATTACATTTCTTCTTGTTTGTGTAGACAGTGGTGATGTCCCTGAGATACTCTGCTCTCTGCAAATTCGCGACGACGACTTGACCGTTTCTGCAGGCGTCAAAGGACTGCCTGTGCAGCAAGAGATTGGTTCAATTTTTGGACAACGGTCAAGTTCGGCCATTTTCGCAAATTCAAAATCTGCCTGCCCAAATTAAAGCTTGGACGACTTCGGATACAACCGATCGAGTTGAAGACAATAATTTAATTGAGGACGCAATTGATTGGCTTAACAAATGGACAGAAGTGTGCGAGGACACCTCCGAGCCGCTTCATCAACGGATTCAATTTCTTATCGAACAACTGGCAAAGCTGTCTTACGTCAAGAAGCCTTCATTGCGGTACTCTCCTTCCTGATTTGATCGTCTTCGCTATGATTCTCAAGTCCACAAGCACGGCATGCTATCAGTTGTTGTTGGACCAAGAGGTGCTGATTCTACCATCGGTGCAGCGACTAACAGCAATTGCCAATCCGCTTTCAGTTACTGCCGGTGTTTCCGATGAACAAATGATGATGCTCAGCGCAGCGTACCTTCATCTTAGAACTCAAGATCTCTCGATCATGGAATCCAACGTAAATTAAATTATTGGTGAAAGTCATCTGAACAGAAGAATTGAATATTCTGCCGGAAATATCGTCGGCATGCAGGAGAGTACCACAGCGTCAACTGTGCTCTGCATCATGGTGAAGCCGATTGCTGGCAAGTTCCGTGACGTTGTTGCGCTCTTTTCTCTGAGCAAGCTGACAGCAGATATTCTGTATGCGCATTACCAGAGCGTCATGCATGGAAATGCTCAGCGCACCAATCTCAACGTTGTCACTGTCCTAGTCGACAACCATTCGGCTAATCAAGCTTTTTACATCCACAAGCTTTGTGGCGGCATTCTCCGAACGTGGATTACTCATCCTTACGACGTGGACAAGAAGATATTTCTGCTATTCGATCCAACTCACACAATTAAAAACAACTATAACAACTTTCTAAAAAGGAAAAGTCTTGAGCCTCCCCTCCTGGAGAGCCAGTTCTTTGTCTCTCCAGGGACCATGGCGACATCATTTTAGCTGAATTCGCGAGTATCCGAGAGCTGTTCGGATGGGAAAAGGAAAAGCCACTAAAGCTGGCACCAAAGCTTATTAACTCAAGCGTCATGGATCCGAAGACTATCCAGAAGACCTCAACAAAACTTTCACTAGCCGTATTTTCGGGGTCTACTGCTAGCGCATTGCTGTACTATACCAGACACCAGGGTCAGCAGTGAAACGACACTGCAACTTTCGATATGGCGGTCACGCAGCTCTGGCAGGTGTTGAATGTAAAAACGACAATCGGCAAGCACAAGAGGAATTGCAGCAGAGATCCCACTACGTCGGACACCGATTGGAAGCTAAAATATTTGTCTGGCGTCGCAGACTAAGCCACACTCTCTCTGCTTTGGTTAAGGTGTCTCTGTACTGCTGTCCAATCTGATGTTTCAGTATGTCCTCCTTGGAGCGCTGCAATCGGATCCACTAGAAGGACTATTTGGGTGGTATCGGCACCGCAAAGGATTTGAACTACTATGTGGTCCTGCAAGGACGTTATGGATGCTCAGAAAGCTATCCGATCAGTAGCTCGTATCATTACTGCAGTTCAGCGGTGTCCGGCCACTGGCCATTCGAGCCCTGTCCGCCGACGCAAGCGTTGAGAGCCGGGCGATGGAGGCTGAAGAGATTGCCAGTCAGCTGATCCTGGGTGAACCAATTGAAGATGCAGATGCTAATGTTGTCTACTACGTTGCAGGCAGGTAGGTTTGTTAGAGCCATCACTGTTCAAAGAAGTTGTACGTCATGTAATGAGCTGCTATTGTCTGTTCCAACGGATACAGCAATCGATGGATCGTCCACTTTTCTGCAACAACAAGTAAATCGTGGCGGGTTGACTGAACCTTCAGAGCTTGCTTTTTCCTCCTGCAAGGCAGCCTTGGGGATCATCTCTCAGTTACAGACCTGCCAGCAGTTTCTGAATTCTTGGCATCAACATGTTGCATTATTTGAAACAATCAGTTCAGTGGTCTTGGAGCGCCTTCCATTAATTTACGCTTCCAAACACACTGCGAGTTCCAGCACCGAATTCTGCAGCCACTGTTCCGGAAGATGTTCAATGCTGCCGCAAAGAACTGGACCGACAGATGCCGCGTCAGGTCGAAAAGCAGCCAAGTTTAATTAATGAACAATCAAGTAAACCGTGAGTTTTCCTATATGATTTTTTTACGCCGTTTTCTTTTGTTTTTGGATATAATTCTCAATTCAGAAAATTGAATGCTTTCAGTGAATACTGAGTTGTAATTTAGAATGCATATAAGACTGACATTTGGCTCTAATTACCGCAAAATCCGATAAAGCGTAACAATTTATGCGAAAATCAATTGAAAGAAACGTTTTTTAAATCGAATTCGCCATTCAGAATGATATAATTAGGCAATTCTATCTCGGCCCGGTTATGTACGCCTAGAAAAAAGCCTTCACTTCCAGTTTAATACGCTCGTATCTAAAATTCTATGATCAGTCTTTATTTGGACAGAGATTTCTCTGCACTCTACCCTCTCAGCTTACTATACAACTGCAACCCCTTCTCTATCGTTCCTTCCTCTTTTTTCGAGTTGCTTTGCTTAAAGCCCCTAAAATAAAAATGTTATTCCTCTTTGCCCTCTCTTTCTCAAAAAGTTATCGGCCTGGGTTGGACCTGTCTGTAGGGGTCACGCCCGGAGGTGGGGTGGGGATAATGAAATCAAGAAGTAACAAAGGACACAGAAGCAAAAGGGCACTGGGAGTAGAACAGGACTATACCAATACCATAGACCTTCTGAGGGCAGAAAGAGGGTTTATGGTATAGCTATTCCCTCCCGCTTTGCTACCGGCGCTCGCTAGACAATCGTTGTCACGCACTGCGACCGCTGATTCTTTGCATTGTTTTTCTGTTTGACGATCCTACAGACAATGCATTGTTTGTAGTAATGGATTGTTCTGCATTAAAAATGTGAATAATGATCGTCAAATTGCTAAACAATGGCGGGCAGAAACGTCATTTCTCTGCCCAAGAGCATAAATTCATTAAACCCAGTGTGAAAGGGACGCGAGACTCGTTTCTCGGCCCACTACATAAGAAATAGTCTATGGCCAAAAGTGAATTTAAGAATTAAAGGAAAGAGGCAACCTCTGTCCGTTTAAGTTTCGGTATTTCACTGCAGAGCTTGTCTGAAGCCAAATAACATCATGTGTCTACTCGATCTGAATTGTATTCAAGGTGGTGATATCAGTGGCCTGCTTCGCGAAGAGATGGACCTTTTAACTTTCTTTGCTGGCAAAAAAGGCAGACTAGTTGACCAAATGGACAGGACTACCTGTTCCTGGTGTTGGAAGCAGCTACGCTTTGGATCCTGAGTTGGACACTTTGCTGGAAGAGCTTGTTGATCTCGGAGCTGAACTAACGGCTGAGCACGAGTATCGTGAACTCAACGATACTGAGCTCGGTGGTATTCAGGATATGGAGAAGTCGGCTCGAACCCAGTCAACGGATGCAAAGACTAAACAGCACGTTGCTCTGCTGAAGCAGTTTTTGCGCTCCAATGGTCTACCCGAAAACATCGAAGACATGCCAGTGCGCTACCTGGTGCAATACCTGAGACTCTGGTTTGTTTCACTCAAGCGGAAGGATGGTAACGTCTATAGTGTCAACAGTCTGGTAGGATTTCGTGCCAGCATTCATCGCTATCTGAAACAGGAGCGGGACGTTGACATGATTGGGAATGAGCTGTTTAATGCTTTTGAGCGTACGTATAAGGCGATGCTAACTGCTTCTGTGAAAGCTGCACGTATTCTCGAAGAAGCGACTGGCTCCCGCCAGATTTAAGATTCCGACTTAAAGAAGCTTTCTTCGTACTTCGACCGCAGTGATCCTATAATTTCTTTCTGATTGCTTGGCATTTTGGTTTTCGAGGCCGTGAGTGGGTTCGAGAGCTGGCCCCTGATGCCATCATTTTCGGCACCGATAGCGGTCGTGAATGCATCGCTCTCAAGATTGACCGGCAAAGAGAAAAATGCTGATAAAATATATCCGCTGCCTATGGTTCAGTTGTCTACAAGCAAAAGATTGATGATTTCTATGAAATTTCTGCCCGGCAGAACGGGTGGGAATAAAAAATACTTTTAGCACGTTAAGCGAGTGCGGAGAAAGAAAATAAGTAAATAAGTTTAGGATGCAATTCGCAATTTCGACAACAGTAACGCACCTAAAAACTGATAATTAATTACTCTAAAGCGCACTGTAAATTCGCGGTTAATTACAGTGTACCTTAAATTTCGATCTCGCCTCCGATCTCAGTCAGATCTGGATCTCCTTCGGGCAGAATTTCCGGAAGTCTCAGGCTCGGCTCGAGCAGCTGGCTGCCTTGCAGGTCAGGCTAAGCTGCTGTCGGCTGTTCCGGAGCTGGCTGCTCGGCTGGTTCCAAATCGCTGTCTTCGGTAGACTCGTGGGGCAACATCCGCGCGGCCTCTCAGTAGGGCGCGGTGGTTCCTGCAGTCTCTCAGCCATCATCTGCGGCATCTTGATGATGTTGTTGCGATGTACGAGCATCTCTGCTGGGCGTCCTCACTGCGTTGTTGATGTCTTGATCCAGTACGCCACTTCTACTTTCTTGACGAACTAGTGCATGCTTTTTAGGGCCAATGGAACTTGGGCAGCTCTTGGGCAGAGCTTCAGGTTGGCTAAGCAGATGAGATCTCCTAGCTGCAGTTCCACTGGCTTTGGCCTATTCTCGTAGTATTCCTCTCGGCGCTGAATCTCCGCATGTAGCCGCGTGTAGGTCGGCAGCTACATCCAGTCCCAGTCGGTCTAGGTTATTTCGATGGGATACCGATAGGGCACACCGTAGACTACGTTAGTGCAGCGAGAACCCGGTAGTCCGGTTGACGCTTGATATTAGGGCTGTCAATAGAGCTGGCAGCATCTTTTCCCATTACTGATGGTTTTCTAGGAGACAGTTGAGAACTTTCTTGATAACTTTTATTGCACGACGTACTCGGCTTGTCTGCTAGCCCAAAGCGAGTATGGCGGTATTGTAGTCTTTCGGATGTCATAGACTTCGCAGAAATGCCAAAACTCGTGTCCCGTGTGAACTGCATTGTTTTCCTTGATCAGAGTAGATCCTGGCCGAGATTCCAGTGATCGGGAACACTTGCTCCTACAGGAGAGTGATGATCGTCTTGGCCCGCTGATTCTTCATGGCGAAGGCGAAAGGGTACTTCAACGTGGTGTCGACAAGTCAGGATACAAACATAACATAATTTTACGCAAACATAATTTGAATTTTTCGCTGACCAAGAGACGAGACCGAACTTGGTTGGGGCCTGGAGAAGCCGTTGACGTTGATTCTTTTTACTGCTATATTTTGGCGTCAGGGTCTCCATCCAGCAATCCGAAGTTTCCGACGTTAGTCGACGTCCCGACATGTCTATCGACATCTAAATGTACATGTATGGCAGGACTTTTACTTTTCTTCGTCGATTTCTTCAACAGCCACCCACTGATACTTTGTCAATCAGTGATATTTTGCATTTTTAATTCTAACGTAGATAAAAAATTGAGTATTTGTGTTGTGACGGCTTGAGTTCTTACATCGCTTTAGTGCTCCGTCGTTTTCAAGTCTTTGGTGAGAAATAATTGGCATTTAAATATTTTTTCTACTTAAGTTTATATCTCTGTACGTACTGGTTGACATGTCAATCAAAATAGTTTATCGATTTTTTTGTTTCAATTTTAATCTTTAAGTTTCTAAAAACGACTATAAAAACGTTTTGAATTTCCCTCCAAGCTGCATGTTGTCCGGTTTGTCAACCGATCGTCTCTCTTGGCTTGTGCTGGCTCTATTTACCATACATGTAGTCACAATGCCTCTATATCCAGTACAACCATGGCATCGAAGGGACTTAATTAACACCACGAAGTGGCTGGCACCGAAATGTCTGGCCACCAAAAAAGTGTCTGCAGCACCAATTTGTCTGGCACTGAAGTGTCTGGTATTAATTAAAAAATTCACTCGCCAGACTCAATTCTGAGAGAAACACTTCGTGATCCCCGACAGCAATACGACGTCGGCGTTTGATCATTCAGCGGAGAGGATGTTCATTCAGATGGTCTTCCAATGTGGATGTTGGCCGGTCTCGCGTGTGGGATTGGGCGTGCGCGCTTTTACTCCGTTCGTGATTTCAACTCCGTACGTGCGGGTGCTCATCACACTCTGCACGTCTCCTGCTCCATGATCATAGGTTTGACGGACATTGTACACCATTGGTGTTTTAGTCCCGTGGATTCGGATGGCTGCAATTGAATCTCACGTCTATAAGAAATTGTCTCGTAAGAAATCGTTGTTGTCAGTGCGCTTGGCACTTCGTCTCTCCTCGCATACTCTTTGCGATCTCGGCTTGCTCTTTTAACATTTTGGCATCGCGAACAGGATATCATATTGAATGTCCTTAGAGCTGCGGGACCCAACCCATCTGAGTTGCGAGCATGGATCAAAGTTTTTGATACCCAGGCGCTGGTCAAAAGGAGTGAAGGACACTGATCGCACTGATGACACAGCTGGAAATCTGGTGCCTTCCTTGGCTGTCTTGGTATGGCACAGCTCATCAGGCACCAGCTGGTTGCGCCCAAACCGCTCTCGCAGATGAAGTGGGCGGAAATCAAGAAGTGCCTCGTGCATTTTCTGGAACCCAAGAAGAGGCTGCTTGATTGCCGTGAGAGCAGCCTTCATTTCCATGCGCCAGTTAGAGGGTGGGACGATTGCCGGCTTCGCTGCCCGACTTCAAGAGCAAGTGGTGTTCTGCGAATTCGAGAAGCTGAAGGGCGAGAATGTTGATCCAGCTGAGCAGCTAATCAAGACCACTTTTATTTGTGGTTTCCCGCGCCCTCTTGTGCTAGCTTTTGACTGCCGCTAGTCGTAATAACTGCCAACTTAACGAGAAACTAGCACAGATCCCGCTACCCCACACTGCGAGCCCGGAAGGATATCCTGACGAGATGTGCACCCGTGGGAGCTGTCAAATCTGCACGGAGTGCTGAGTTCGCACGTCTCGTTTATATGCTCAACCGGGAGTCTCCCTCATCAAAGGCCAAGCCCCAAGCGAGTAGGTGGCAGCAGCAACTATATTGCCAAAGAATAGGCTTCCAAGAATCAGCAGGAAACCTAAGGTAGATTACTTAAGTGCTGAAACCAAGCGGGAAGTCCCTGTACTACAAAAGTCTTGGCAGAGTTCTTTGTGAGCCAGATCACTGAGTAAATGTACATGTACGTACAGTACAGCAACTTCAGATGATGAGCAAATTTTCGGTGGAAGACGGTCTGGTGATCCACGGAACCAAAATTGTGCCGCCGGTTGTCTCCGCAGGCGCATCCTGGAGGTGGCACACGACAAGATTCACGACGACAACCACCAAGGCGCGCGCACATCTCCAAGGAGTTCTGGTGGGCTGGGTTTCTATCGCGATGTCCGCAGCTTTGTGTGAAGCTGCCAGCAGTACTCAGAACTCTGAGGTGCTCAGGACTCCTACTCGGGGTGGCCTGAGGTGATCCAGGTGCCAGACTGAACTGCGGGTTTTAAGAGCGCGTTGTTCACCAGGAACGGAGTGCCTCCTCGGACGCTGGCTGGGATTTAATTCGGAGAAAGTGTCCCAATGGCTGCGCAGCATCGGGTGCCAGGAGCCGCACACTCCACCGTACCATCCGGCCTCGAACGGTCAGGCAAAAAGGCTGGTGAGGATCATCAAGGATGGACTCAAGGCGTGGACGAAGATAGTGCCGTTCAACCACTTCTTGCAGAAAGTGCTGCTGACGATGAGGACCAGCCGACCCAGTAAAAATCTTTGCCACTAGTTAACGATGACTGAGCAGGTGGTCGACCCAATCTGGCTGAGGATGCTCGCCGGGGTTCCGGCCAATTTCGTGGTGCAGCACGGCCAGAACACGGCTCCGGTAGTCAGTGCTCTGGCCGGCCAAGAGCGTTTTGGTCGCTTTTGAGGGGGGCCGAACCTGAGGCGGATCGTTGCCCGATAGCAGTTTCCTACGCCATGCAGGGTCGAGCAGTCGATCACACTAGTCTTTATAGCAGCTGACGGGCTGGGGCGCTGGATTAAACTGGTACACAGCTAGTCACGGGTGACTCAGATACATGTAGCTCAGAATCAGGGAGTTAACTCTTGTGACTTAACTCTTTGAATTTTTTGCTGTTGTTTGGTTGGTGTCTTAATTTTTTTTTTTTGCGAGGGCAGTATTGGGTCGCGTGTTAGGGGTTGGGCATTCGCTTTTACTCCGTAAGTTATACTGTATTTTTCGTCCTGATTTTAACTTCGTGCGTGTGCTCATTGTCTATTGCTCACGCTCTTTGCACGGGTCTCTGCTGTAACTTTATGTACATTTACATGTACAATGCAAGTTATGAGAGTACGTGTAATATTGGTGTTCATGATGGGTTTCGACCTTCGGGCTCCTTGTTAGGGAAGCCTTCGGGCCTCAGGCTCAGAAATAAATCAATTAGAGTCCTGGCCCCCCACTCCTGTCAGATGGTCAGCCCCATGGTAGCTTGATCGTGTGGCGAGCAGTCTAGGTCCTATAGCTAAGAGAGGGACAGCGAGAGACGAGCAGGGAGAATTTTGAAAGTAGAAATTAGCTAATCCGCAGATCAACTAACTTGCTGCCACCAGCCCGTGCGCCCTGGCTCACCACACCGGGACTCTCGAAATCGGGCTTCCGACTAGAAGGGGCTTTGCACTTACCTGCCAACTAGTGTCTTTTTGCTGTCAATCTCGAAGTCATAGCCGATGATAAGGGACACTGCTGGGACTAGATCGCGTTGGCCATGCAGGTACAGAGGGGACTTGTGCAGGGGATTCTTGCGGTGGCGAGTCTATGGGGTAGCTACATGTACTATTACATTGCTAAATACGAAGATATGTACTTTTAGCCTTCAACGCGCCAACTAGCCACTCATAGCGCTGATGATAGGCTAACTCGAACTTCAGAGACCGCATGATTCATTTACCCGAGCCGCTTGGCTACCCTAGAGTGCACAAAGTACATCTCTGGCGCCGATTCTGCACTTTTGGCAGTTTTGCTCACTGATTTGTTAGATTGGTCGACTGAGAACTGCCTTGCCATTGGTCCACTGTGACCGGCGCCTACTAGCTTAGCTACTCATCTGAGCCATCGGCGATCAAAGAAATAAAACCGATAAAAATAACTGTTAGATTTAACCTTCTCCTTAGTTCACTTCACACTTCAGATTGAATTGGAGTCTTAGACTACTAGCAGTATTATTGAATGATTCCTGCCTCAGCAACAGCACTATTGAACAAAATGAGCAAAAGTGTGCGCCTAATTCAGCTACTGCAACAAGGGACAGAAAAGGGATCACCCAATCAAGCAAGTCTAGGTAGCCTCTCACCCAACCAATCAGAAACTCAACAGCCGGAGACCAGGCAATCCACAGTGACCGAATCGGCTCGATGCTCTGCAGCTGTAGACTCGGGATGATGCTGTCACAATCTTCGCTGTTAGCTAGCAGGTGATGCTCTTAACTGGATGTTCGCTGCTGTCGACCGGGGGACTCGTCCTTGATGATGATGGGGGAAGTTGCAATCCGGGGATCAAGAAACGACGGTCGTGCTCCGGGAACCAGAAGTTGCGCGCTGGGCCCGAGCCAAAGTAAGAAGAAGTTGCGTCCGAGCGGGCCAAAAACTCCGGTTTAAATAGCCGCCAACTGGACCGCAGTTTGTTACAACGGAACACGTCGATTCTGATTGGCTGAGCCGTTTTGTTAAAATGAGCGCCGAATTTTCTGATTGGCTAAGCTCGTTGCTACCCAGAATCACGTGACCGAGAGATCCTATCAGTTCCCACAGGGTCGTAAAAAGATGACAGGTGCGGCCATAAATCACTCAAAATCGCAACAAAATGATTTATGACTTTTCGCGTAGGATTGACAGAAATTAATGAAAAAATATACATTAGAAAGCTCTTATTAAATAGAAAGTGAAGATAATGAAGAGAAATCGCTAATCGCTAATCCCAAGGTACTTTTAGGGGTAAAACGCATAGCTGTCAAAGCTGTCACACGCTTGAGTGAATCCGAACAATAGGCTCTGACCTCATAAATCTTGATGGCCTGTCAAAATGATGAGAAAAAAGCTACCGCCCGCATCCTCTCAGACCATCTGGCGCCCGCTTCAACACTGAGTGAGGCGCAGGTGGCTGTCAGATCAGCTTCGAAAGCGATGATTTATGACCCAAAAAGCTGCGCCTATGTTATTATGACTACTAGTATGGCCAGACATTATATCTGGTATAGATTCTATGAAAATTCGCAGAAAAAGGATAAAAATGCCCACTGCCCACTGTTAGTAGGCAAGTAAGTTTAGAGCCCATGTGCAAGCGCGGGATTTGGGAAAAAGTGCGTCCTCATCATTCAGCCCTGGGTTAGGGTGGCTGCAATTATGAATCTCGCCTATAAATCGTCTCGCTTTTGTCAGTGCACTTGGCACAATTTTGTCTTTCATCACGTACGTCGCTTTGCCTACGATGTATACTAATTCCTCGCCTCTGATCTACTGAACACTGTGATTTAATGGTTTTTTTAGGTGGCGACAACCCTTACATTCTGTTTCTCAAACTTGACAAGACACTACGTAGGACGCAGATTGTGGTTGATTTTTAGGCAGATTTGACGCAAAAAACGCAAATTATACTACTATCTGAAAATGAAGTAAGTAGTATACAAAAACGCTATCCTAAGCGTGATGTGGTAATATGTAATTGTAATAATCCATGTGCTCATATTAATTCCATGTACATTAATCCCTATCTATCTCAAATTGGATATGTACATTAATTCCATGTACATTAATCCCTATCCCAAATTGTCTATCCCCAATTCTATATGTACACTCACATTAATCTACAGTGTCATCCCCAGACGGCCAGCGCGCACCAAAATTACAACTCGAAACCCTACTACATGTACAATCTCATCCAAATGAGTCAACTAATTGTGTAGCCTACAACGTAAATGTATATTTCCAATGTACATTTCTCAGACATTTGAATAATACGGGTCGGAGTCTATATGTACATCGATAGCCTCTATACTCATATCCGCTACATACCCCAAAAATTAGGTATGTACATTTTCACCCTCGGAGACTGTAGGTTTGAATATGCTGATAATTTATTCAAAATCACTTATAAAATACACATACTTTCATATAGAGGCGGGCCTGTACAAACTCTCGCCAAGCGATGGGGTGGGGGTTGCGTCATCCAAGCCTCTCCCCAAGTCAGACCCCAAATGCAGGACTGTGTTGAAGCAGTGCTTTATATTTCTATATTGACAGTGTGGATGATACAAGACCTTTAATTGGTAATTATCAACTGCTACTGCTTTACGGTATATCCTCACCCCTCGAAGCCCCTATGTTGCATGTTGAATCACCCTTTATCTCCGGCCATATTCAAAATTCAACCCCAACCCTGTTCGAAAACAGCCACCCCTCCGATGTTTACCAGACACAGCGCAGACCCCATAACAAATCGAATAGAGCCACTCGCCCCTGTTTTCTCTGTCCCCCTTCTAAATGCCAAGGAATTTCGACCCTCTCTCCATTTTCAGTGTACAGACAGATCTTTCCACAGCACAGACCATATATTAAACTTCAAAACCCCTCTCTTCTCCGATTACGTCATCCATGCCGCCCCAGTTAGCAAGATACCAACTTTTAATGCACACATCAACCCCACGAATCTGAGCAAATCCGAGTCAACCTCTACCTGCATTGACAAACCCCAGCTGCATTTGTAAATGTACACAGCCTATGAATCAGTGTCTCCTCCGCATACAATTCCGAGACTGAATTCTATGTATGTTCAAATAAATACTTTGACACTATAACCCATGCGGTATACTAGAAGTAGTGAAGTCCACCCGCCCAAAAACGTGCTGCTATGCCAATTCTATCGCCTCCCCTACCTTCTCACTTCAAGCTTTCAGACTTGGTCTTTGAGACGGTCGGTTTAATCTGTTAGAAGCAGGAATGAATCATGCACTGACCTCTCCATACAAAGTAAAGTTGGAATTTCAGACAAAAAATTTGGTTATTTTAAAAGCTAAATGACTAGAAATGCACATTTTTTCATTAAAATGCAGCTTTTTACAGTTTTTTTACGATTTTAACCTTAAAATGCAGACTTTGTTGATCAAAATCAGTAGTTTCATCACTAGAAACCATACTTTCAGCAACTAATTTGTCCAAATATCGCTTTCAACTTGACCTTAGACAGCTTTTAAGCAGGAATGAACCCCCACGAACATACACAAGCTAGCCCAAAATCATCCAAAGACGGCTGTTGAAGACTAAATTGCTAGAAATGAGCATTTTTTCATAAGAAAACACAAATTTTCACAGTTTTTACGCATTTTTTCGTTAAAATGCAGACTTTATTGATCAAAATCAGTAATTCATCACTAAAAACCACAATTTTAACACAAAATTATCACAAATGCTACTTCTGGAACTCTGAGACAGCTTTGAGCAGGAATTATAATCGCACACGGATTACCCGAGCCCGTCCAATATTCCACTGAAGCCAGGGTTTTTTAAAGCTGAATTGTTAGAATTGCTCATTCTTTCGTTTAATAAATGACAATTTTCACAGTTTTTTTATTTTCTAACGTTAAAATGCGAAATGTATTGGTCAAACTTAGTAGTTTCATCCCAAAAGCCATAATTTCAAACGCTAATTTGTCCAAATGCTGATTTCAAAATTGACAAGAGACAGCTTTCGAGCAGGAATGAGTCACACACTGATCTCCATATGCGCACCCCGGCCCAAGTTGGAATTCCACCCAAGACATTTTCATTGAAAGCTAAATTACTAGAAATTGCACATTTTCGTTTTAAAAAGGTCAATTTTCACAGTTTTTACTCTTTTTAACGTTAAAATGCTGACTTTATTGAACAAAATTAATCACTTCATCAGCAGAAACCATAATTTTTACAACTTAATGCTGTTTCATCATTCAAATGTATGTATTTGGTACGTGTAATACCCCTCAAGAAGTCAGGGAAGGGATTATTCTTGAATATTGGGTTAAAACGTACAGTTTGCTATAAACCTAGCTATAATAATTTTAACATATACAGTCGGCGAAGCGGCCCGTTGATTTCGATTGACATTTAAACTGTCCCTCCCAGACCTCTCTCTCTCTCCTTCTGCACCCACCGAGAAAAGTGACTCATGCGGCAATCAGCTGGACAGGTTTTATTACTGAATTGGCAAAACAGCCAACACCCAATGGTCATATTAGACTCGTCTTCACAGCACAGACCCATGTAGAACAGAACCACTCGTCCCTGTCTCTCTGACCTTACCATTTCTAACTGTCAAGGAATTCCGACCCTCCCTCTCCAATTTCAGTGTACAAACAGATATTTTCACAGCACAGACTCATATATTGAGCCTCCTCCAACCAAAACCCTATCTTGATTACGTCATCCACCCCCCATAGAAGCAGTTAGCAAGAAACAAAATTTTTCGATGCACATATGAACACTGTGGACCATGCAAAATCGCACATCTACGGGTCGATTTTGATTGACAATTTAATACCTTTTGTTGATGCTGCTGTGTACAGTAGTCTTATTTCCGAAGCTCCTAGCAGTCATCTTTTAGATGTGGTGAATCAGTGTTGTTTTTGCCAACTTTACATCTTGATTCATCCTCCAAATTCTTCAACTCTGACCATATTCAATAATTTAACCCATGCAAGTAGATTTGCCAATTCGCCAAATTAGCCAATACGAATGGGGCCAGAGGACCCACCCAAATCGAGCCCTTGTCTCTCTCAGGCCTCTCTCTCCTACACATACCCCAGAAAAGTGACTCATGAGGCAATCAGTTTAACAGGTTCAGTATACTGAATTGGCAAAACAGCAAACACCCAATGGTCAATGGACTCGTCTTCGCAGCACAGACCATTTTGAATAAAGCCAAAACACACATACACCCCTATTCTCTGACCAAACCTTTCCATTTCTAGTTGTCAACGAAATTCGACCGGCCTCTCTCTCAATCCCAATGTACATTTTGACGAAGCAAGCAGATCTTTTCACAGCACGGACCCAGCCTCCCCCAACCAAAGCCCTATCTCTGATTACGTCATCTATACATCCCCATAGAAGCAGTTAGCAAGAAAAAAATTTCGATGCGCATATATGAACAATGCGAACCAAGCAAATCCGCGCGTCTACCAAAGCCAACCCTACCCTGCGTGTTGTAATTGCATTTGTCAATGTACACACCCTATGAATCAGTGTCTCCTTCTTTGGAACACACGAAGGCATTAGTCAGAAAGTTTGGATGCAATTAAAAACTCTCTCGATGCTTTGCGTATAAACGAGTAATCGATTGAATCAATTGTACACTTGACACATTTAATTACGTGCTGCCATGCAACGGAAAGACAGGATAATGGGGTGGGTGGTCACGCAGCCTCATTCTCTCTTTCCTACTGATTTTTCATTATCTATCAATCTCAGCTCTTTCCGGGGCAACTCGCGCATTTGTGCATAGTTCCTCATCAGATTTACCACATGTTCATTTACTTGTGATGTACATATGCAAGCGGCAGCCGATTTAAACCTGAGAAATGGTTGAAGCACTCCCCCGACTATGACTAAATGCACGTACGTTCAGTCAAATACAGGAAAATTTGACACCCGTAGTATGAAGATGAAATCTTCACGAAAGCTTCACATGTTTATCTTTCTCTGGGGAAATGACGTGGGTGCAGAAGGAGAGAGAGAGAGGTCTGGGAGGGACAGTTTAAATGTCAATCGAAATCAACGGGCCGCTTCGCCGACTGTATATGTTAAAATTATTATAGCTAGGTTTATAGCAAACTGTACGTTTTAACCCAATATTCAAGAATAATCCCTTCCCTGACTTCTTGAGGGGTATTACACGTACCAAATACATACATTTGAATGATGAAACAGCATTAAGTTGTAAAAATTATGGTTTCTGCTGATGAAGTGATTAATTTTGTTCAATAAAGTCAGCATTTTAACGTTAAAAAGAGTAAAAACTGTGAAAATTGACCTTTTTAAAACGAAAATGTGCAATTTCTAGTAATTTAGCTTTCAATGAAAATGTCTTGGGTGGAATTCCAACTTGGGCCGGGGTGCGCATATGGAGATCAGTGTGTGACTCATTCCTGCTCGAAAGCTGTCTCTTGTCAATTTTGAAATCAGCATTTGGACAAATTAGCGTTTGAAATTATGGCTTTTGGGATGAAACTACTAAGTTTGACCAATACATTTCGCATTTTAACGTTAGAAAATAAAAAAACTGTGAAAATTGTCATTTATTAAACGAAAGAATGAGCAATTCTAACAATTCAGCTTTAAAAAACCCTGGCTTCAGTGGAATATTGGACGGGCTCGGGTAATCCGTGTGCGATTATAATTCCTGCTCAAAGCTGTCTCAGAGTTCCAGAAGTAGCATTTGTGATAATTTTGTGTTAAAATTGTGGTTTTTAGTGATGAATTACTGATTTTGATCAATAAAGTCTGCATTTTAACGAAAAAATGCGTAAAAACTGTGAAAATTTGTGTTTTCTTATGAAAAAATGCTCATTTCTAGCAATTTAGTCTTCAACAGCCGTCTTTGGATGATTTTGGGCTAGCTTGTGTATGTTCGTGGGGGGTTCATTCCTGCTTAAAAGCTGTCTAAGGTCAAGTTGAAAGCGATATTTGGACAAATTAGTTGCTGAAAGTATGGTTTCTAGTGATGAAACTACTGATTTTGATCAACAAAGTCTGCATTTTAAGGTTAAAATCGTAAAAAAACTGTAAAAAGCTGCATTTTAATGAAAAAATGTGCATTTCTAGTCATTTAGCTTTTAAAATAACCAAATTTTTTGTCTGAAATTCCAACTTTACTTTGTATGGAGAGGTCAGTGCATGATTCATTCCTGCTTCTAACAGATTAAACCGACCGTCTCAAAGACCAAGTCTGAAAGCTTGAAGTGAGAAGGTAGGGGAGGCGATAGAATTGGCATAGCAGCACGTTTTTGGGCGGGTGGACTTCACTACTTCTAGTATACCGCATGGGTTATAGTGTCAAAGTATTTATTTGAACATACATAGAATTCAGTCTCGGAATTGTATGCGGAGGAGACACTGATTCATAGGCTGTGTACATTTACAAATGCAGCTGGGGTTTGTCAATGCAGGTAGAGGTTGACTCGGATTTGCTCAGATTCGTGGGGTTGATGTGTGCATTAAAAGTTGGTATCTTGCTAACTGGGGCGGCATGGATGACGTAATCGGAGAAGAGAGGGGTTTTGAAGTTTAATATATGGTCTGTGCTGTGGAAAGATCTGTCTGTACACTGAAAATGGAGAGAGGGTCGAAATTCCTTGGCATTTAGAAGGGGGACAGAGAAAACAGGGGCGAGTGGCTCTATTCGATTTGTTATGGGGTCTGCGCTGTGTCTGGTAAACATCGGAGGGGTGGCTGTTTTCGAACAGGGTTGGGGTTGAATTTTGAATATGGCCGGAGATAAAGGGTGATTCAACATGCAACATAGGGGCTTCGAGGGGTGAGGATATACCGTAAAGCAGTAGCAGTTGATAATTACCAATTAAAGGTCTTGTATCATCCACACTGTCAATATAGAAATATAAAGCACTGCTTCAACACAGTCCTGCATTTGGGGTCTGACTTGGGGAGAGGCTTGGATGACGCAACCCCCACCCCATCGCTTGGCGAGAGTTTGTACAGGCCCGCCTCTATATGAAAGTATGTGTATTTTATAAGTGATTTTGAATAAATTATCAGCATATTCAAACCTACAGTCTCCGAGGGTGAAAATGTACATACCTAATTTTTGGGGTATGTAGCGGATATGAGTATAGAGGCTATCGATGTACATATAGACTCCGACCCGTATTATTCAAATGTCTGAGAAATGTACATTGGAAATATACATTTACGTTGTAGGCTACACAATTAGTTGACTCATTTGGATGAGATTGTACATGTAGTAGGGTTTCGAGTTGTAATTTTGGTGCGCGCTGGCCGTCTGGGGATGACACTGTAGACTAATGTGAGTGTACATATAGAATTGGGGATAGACAATTTGGGATAGGGATTAATGTACATGGAATTAATGTACATATCCAATTTGAGATAGATAGGGATTAATGTACATGGAATTAATATGAGCACATGGATTATTACAATTACATATTACCACATCACGCTTAGGATAGCGTTTTTGTATACTACTTACTTCATTTTCAGATAGTAGTATAATTTGCGTTTTTTGCGTCAAATCTGCCTAAAAATCAACCACAATCTGCGTCCTACGTAGTCAAGACCAAGACAAGCAGATCTTGTCGTGTCATTCTTAGCAGATCTTCTCAATCTGCTCGGTTTTTGCAGGATCTTCTAAGAAGGGAGATAAATTTGTTTTGTTATTCATTTTGCTGAAGTGTTCTAGCTGAATTATATTTTATGACACTATGGGACAATAAATTTAAGAAAATACTATACATGTATGCAATTCAAAGCTATAATAAAATAAATAAAAGTTAAGATATTGTACCATATGTAGCATGTCCCCCAGATCTGGTAAGTTTACCCAAGTATTATAATAGCAAAGATCTTGCATGTTCTTGCAAGTACTTGCGCAGTAATCCAAGAAGATTTAGATAAGATCTGTTAAGAATCAACAAGTCAGGGAAGTTCATTGTTGTTTCAAAGAGATGAGCAAAAATCGAAAAACTTTATTGAACTTCGCAGGAAAAATATTGTAAGCAAAGTTATTATTCCTTTGGTAATGTGCACGTATTCATGCAAATTGCAAATGTAACAGCAACACGTACACAGCTATACTTTGCAGATATAAATTAGCAGCAGATAGTTGTGCTTTTAATCTAAAAGTAAATCTTATATTTGCGACTTGATAAATTGAAATATTTTAATAGATTTTTTGCATCGCAAAGAATACATCTAATCTTACCATACTCATTGGCTACAATCTACTTTGTTGAATCTTGTGCAGACGCAAAGCAATTTTTAATTTTAGAAGTATTGAACACTTTATTTAAAGCCAATTTGTGTCAATTAAATTTAGTTAACTTAGTCATCAGTGAAAGCGTCATTAATTTCTGCCTCTCCATTTTGGTTTACTTCCTGAGAAAGCATTTATTTTGTGATTATGGATCGAATCAAAGGATACTGGAACACAATTCTTTCCGAATTATCAAGTCCGCTAAATCTTGCCCTCGTTGGTATTTGTGCTTTTCTGACCTATAAGATTTTCTTTGGTCGCTCAAAACCAGAGCTTCCACCGCCCAAGTCAAATCGTTTGCCTAAGATGAAGAAACGTGACTTTACTCGACAAGAGCTTGCGCGTTATAACGGTGTTGACAATGATGAAAAGCGGATTTTGATTGCCATTCGAGGGACAGTCTTTGATGTGAGCAATCGAGGCCGCGATTTCTATGGCCCTGGTAAGTTTATACTTTATATTAAGGAGTAAGGAATATACTTAATACTTATTCTAATACTCAAACCAATGCTAAGACTTATGCTCAGAGGTGAACTGTAATCTATCATAGCTAGTAACAGCTGTTCTGTAGAATTAGTTTCAGAGGGTAAGAACTTTGCCCCAGAACAGCTTGTTGGCTTAACAGTGCAATTTTAATATTCCAAGCATTGCCATTATGATTAGGTCTAGTACACACTGAAATAAATTTTTAGAAGTTAGGCCTAATTTAGAGGCTATCTATAATGGCAGTGCTTATCCCCACGGTACCGTAGGAATAATTTCTGTCTTATTCCAACGGTACCGTGGGGATAATTTTCTGCTTATCCGCACGGCACATTGACGAGATAGCTGCCCCATCTTCTACATATGCCGTGGGAATAATTTTCTGCTTATCCGCACGGGTGAATTGTTGAAGCAATGCAATAATCTATACAAACAAATTGAGAATTTACATGTCTAGTAAGAAGTCTACAGAAGCAGCGGCAATGGACTTTTCGGGGATGTCGGGATTAGACTAGTTGCTAAAAGTTCTTAAATTGTAAACAATTACTAGAGCAATTCATCTTAAATCATACGTCATAAATACAAAAAAGTGTTTTTTTGCGTAAAAAGGCCATTAAATCTTTACTTCTATCAAAATAATAGCCAAGCAAAGTTATGTTGTTATATTGCACTCAAACCGTAAGTACTAAACTAAATTATGAACCCACGGCATATGTAGAAGATAGGCAGCTATCTCGTCAGTGTGCCGTGCGGATAAGCAGAAAATTATCCCCACGGTACCGTTGGAATAAGACAGAAATTATTCCTACGGTACCGTGGGGATAAGCACTGCCATCTATAATATAGATATGCATTATTTCTAACCATGATTGACTATAAAAAGTATATTACAACTAATAAATTTAAATTTTTATTAAATTAGGCCTAACAAATAGGCAGTGCTTATTTCCATGGTACCATATATAAGAATAATTTTTGTCTTATTCCTAAAGTACCATGGGAATGATTTTCTGCTTATTTGCATAGTAGTGTAACGATGTTGATATTTATATTTTAAAAAATAATAATTTAGTATTATTAATGTCTCTTTAGTATTTTATTAATTTATTTACTATTCATTAGCAAATCTTAAAGTTATTCAATATTTACACTTAAAATTTGTTTTACTGTATCCTTCATAGAAATAAGAGTATTACATTATTTTAAAGATGGTTATATCGCGTTTTTGCACTCTAGGCTTCCTCTCTTGCTCTGGTCTCGTTTCGTGCATGTTTTTGGTTGGTCCGCCACGTGGTGCCTGTTACTATAGCTTACTACCAATAATTAAACGTCAATAGTTTAAATCCTGCCTGTTCAAATTATTAATACAACAAAATAAAATCAGTCAAAGTTCAACATAGGACTATTCAACTCAATTCGGCCACAAGACTCTGACTCTCCTACTACGAAGACTCAGTTTACTATTGATCGTGCAGCTGTCAGCAACTTTAGCCGTTAAGCACCGAACAAAGAGGGGTCGCGTCACATTAGCTGTCCTATTTGCTTTACGTATACCATTGCCATAGAAATAATTTCTATCTTATCTGCATAGCACACTGACAAGATAGTTATCTTATATTCCCATAGATACTATAAGGAATAATGTAAATTTAAATTAAATAATTAAATTAAATAATTAATTAAATAATAAGTAATTTAATATTTTTAAACTCATCTTTTTATGCCATTAACTATAAAACATAGATAAAATTAATATTAGTAGACTGACTTAATTAATCTATTTGCATGAAAAAATAAATTTTTATATTGAAGATATGGAGCTTTTAGCTTCTTAAAGAATTCAAATTTAGGCAAGTTTTTCCTATTTTCATTAGTGATAGAGTTTCTAGCAAAATCAGAGTCAATTTGAATAAAACTATAGTAATGTATGTGTGTGCAACTTATCTTTGATCTACTTTAATTTACATGAATCAGATCAGCTGGCATTTGCACATACATATTACAGAAATACATTTCTCATTTTGCACTTTTCCAAAATGTTTGACTGTAATTTTAGTGTCACCTTATACAGTAGTCACAGTGCAAAATAAAAGCTTTCTAAATTATCTTAAAAGAATTTTTGTAGTTAATATGCATGTTTAGGCACCTATTTTACTGCAGTTTCCATAGTATTCCATGGCCATATCATAAGTATTAAAAACAATTTTTTAATGACTATTATTTAATTATCCAATATGAATTCTATAGTTTCTGCACTAGTTCACACTGCACAGAGTAAGAAGATGGTTATTAAAATATTTTTTAACTTCAGGTGGTCCCTACGAGGACCTGGCTGGCCGCGATGCCTCTCGGGCCCTGGCCACCTTCTCCCTGAACAAGGACGCCTTCAAGGATGAGGTGGACGATCTAAGCGACTTGGACAGCTTTCAAGTTGAGAGCCTGGACAACTGGGAGCAGCAGTTCAAAGGTAGGGTGGCTTGAGTTAAGCACTAGATTTGCATACACACCCAGCGTCCAGCTGATACCATCCCATTATTGATCCATAAACTTTTATAACATTTCTTTTCAGAAAAGTACGACACTGTAGGCAAACTGCTCAAGCCGGGCGAGCAGCCAACTGAATATCCGGACTCTGATGGTGACGGAGCTGAAGGTCACGCTAAAAAAAATTAAATTGCTTTGGATTTTCAACTTAATCTATTTATTTTGACTGCAAACTACTTTTGCACCGTTGCTTATTTAAGTAGTATGTGTTGATTTTTTAAGACGCAAGTTTGTTAATTTTTTTATAGAAACTGTCATTCACTCTATTTAGTAAGTATTTTAGTATATAAGATTTTTGTCTGCAAAAAATAATTAAAAAATATACTAGCTGTTCGGTAGAAGCTGCTGATTTTTATTGCCTTGAGTAGATCATTAAAACCTGAAAAATTTGTGTCATTTACTCGAACTTTGTTTAGCAGCCTCCTTGGGAGCAGCAATCCTTGGTCCCTCACTCTACCAAGGCATCGGGGGAAAAAATTAAAGTTCACATTTAAAATAACTTGCATGCTTATAAGATACTTTGTTAGTTTTGTACCAATAAAGATGTTTAAAAAATAAAGGCATTACCATTAGCATCGGGCTTTCCAGCATCCATATCCTTGAGCATGGAATCTCAGCAACTCCCCATTGAGCCATGGCATCTCAGCAACTCCCCATTGAGCCATGGCATCTCAGCAACTCCCCATTGAGCCATGGCATCTCAGCAACTCCCCATTGAGCCATGGCATCTCAGCAACTCCCCATTGAGCCATGGCATCTCAGCAACTCCCCATTGAGCCATGGCATCTCAGCAACTCCCCATTGAGCCATGGCATCTCAGCAACTCCCCATTGAGCCATGGCATCTCAGCAACTCCCCTTAAGCCTTGTCATCTCAGCAACTCCCCTTAAGCCTTGTCATCTCAGCAACTCCCCCTTGAGCCATGGCATCTCAGCAACTCCCCATTGAGCCATGGCATCTCAGCAACTCCCTATTGAGCCATGGCATCTCAGCAACTCCCCATTGAGCCATGGCATCTCAGCAACTCCCCATTGAGCCATGGCATCTCAGCAACTCCCCATTGAGCCATGGCATCTCAGCAACTCCCCATTGAGCCATGGCATCTCAGCAACTCCCCATTGAGCCATGGCATCTCAGCAACCCCCTATTGAGCCATGGCATCTCAGCAACTCCCCATTGAGCCATGGCATCTCAGCAACTCTCCATTGAGCCATGGCATCTCAGCAACTCCCCATTGAGCCATGGCATCTCAGCAACTCCCCTTAAGCCTTGTCATCTCAGCAACTCCCCTTAAGCCTTGTCATCTCAGCAACTCCCCCTTGAGCCATGGCATCTCAGCAACTCCCCCATTGAGCCATGGCATCTCAGCAACTCCCCCATTGAGCCAAGGCATCTCAGAAACTCCCCATTGAGCCATGGCATCTCAGCAACTCCCCCATTGAGCCATGGCATCTCAGCAACTCCCCATTGAGCCATGGCATCTCAGCAACTCCCCCATTGAGCCATGGCATCTCAGCAACTCCCCCATTGAGCCATGGCATCTCAGCAACTCCCCCATGGCATCCCAGCTTTGAGTAAAAACCACTTCCTTTATGTAAATATACACGTACATATACATGTCGATGCTGCAGAAACTCATGTGTGTAGTTCTACGAGTATTTACTAGAATCTCTTGTACTGCCAAGCCCTTGACGTTCAGCTCCAAAACTTCCCGTGAGAAAGCAGCAGACCTGAGATCTGTGAGCCGCTTCTCACTGCTGCCACTACTGAGGGCTCTGCGGCCTCACTTTGGCGGCCTCAGCAACTCGGCTGCTGTCACGATCGCAGCTCCACAGTGAAACGTGACTCGGACAGCCACATCGGACCTGCAACTGCAGCAGAACCTCAGCTGAAGCCGCGCCACTCAATCTGGCGAGATCCCACGCCCTCCACGCATTCCAGCAGCAGCTCGGGTGGATAAATGCCGACTCGAAATGTCTGCTCAAATTTGCAACTCAAAGTGGCCGCTCCAATCAGCGACTCCCATTGGCGACTCAGCAAATGCAGCACCGCCAGCTACTCGCTGCCTGCCTCGCCGCAGCCACTGC
This sequence comes from Macrostomum lignano, assembly GCA_002269645.1. Taxonomy (NCBI): domain Eukaryota; kingdom Metazoa; phylum Platyhelminthes; family Macrostomidae; genus Macrostomum; species Macrostomum lignano. The sequence goes on from NIVC01003637.1 coordinate 25,361, forward strand.
AGCTCTGCTGCTCACCGGCGCCTCTGCTCAGTGTCCCGGACACGGCTCTGCACCTGACAGAGGTGTCACCCCACCTGTGGACGCCTCGTGGCTGCGTTCGATTTCAGGAGGGGCCTGCACAACCTGGTGGACCCGCGCGCCTTTGCCATCGAGGACCAGTTTGGCGTGGAGAGGTCGGCAGAGGACGGGGCCTGCTTCAAGGTGAATTCAAGTGCCAGATACAGGGAGTTCTACAATGTCGGAGCTCCCATGGCATTCAATGAGTCGATCTGGAACTCAGCAGAGTGAACCATGTACTTCAGGCTGACTCGGAGCAGCGGCAGCTGGGTTCGTTTTCTGTCGGTTCCGAGCGACCATTTGCGCCCGGATGGGGTGCTAAACGTTTATGCTGTCATTGATCAATATTCTGGAAACAGGTTTAGATTTTATGTTGGGCAACATGACCTTCGAAGCCGGCATTATAACGAGCACCACTTCTACGGATCGGGCTGTGCTGGCAGCTGGTGCGACATTCGGCTGGCAATGAAGAATCACATTTTGGATTCTCCTGCCATCGGATGGCCGCTGAGTTCTGATTATCAGAAGTTTACTGATTTTGTTAATGAACTGGGACTGCAGCAGCTGCAGATTGGAAATCTTTATCCATCTTCTGGTTCCCAGCGGCTCTGCGTGAGGTGCTTCGGGGTCGCCCGCAGGCAGCTGAGCGCCCATGAGGTGCGGCAGGCGATGTCGGCTTTCTGCCCCTGAGACTGCGGCTGCAAGCAGTGGGCCTGGCAGCCACTAAAATGCATTACGTAGTCGTTTTGTCTTCTACCGAAAGTCTGTCGGTTTGTCTGTCTGTCCAGTCTGGTTTCTGTCTGTTTGTCTTGACAAATTAAATGGTGCCTCAGAGCCAAGTTGGTGACGCTTCCTGAGTGTCCCGAATGTACGAAATACAATATACGATCTTAGCTGCATATACAGCATTGCAAAAACTTTGATTGCCCCCCAGCAATGATACCGGTGTAGCTGATGAAGGTTAAAGGAAGCTACGCACACTTGTGACCTTGGCCGTTGTTCAAAATGTCTATGGTAATTTACGTTAAGGTAATGACATTCAAGCAATGACCGGAAAACGAACGCTGAGATAAAAAAATAGTCTATGGTTGTAAGTGTGGACTTCGCCCCCACACCCCCATTCGCCCTTGCCACTCGGATCCTGATGGTCAAATTGAATAATGAAGCTAGCTGGAAGTGGCGATAGCCGCTCATTTCTATGGCCATTACCATGAATTCTCACTTCCTGACAACCCCCCATTAACTTAAACCCTCGCTTCGTATTACATGTAGCTGCATTAATTGAATTGTCTAAGGCCGAAACAGACGGAAATGTAAATGACGATGCTTACACTTCATGTCAATGGCCAGTCCCATAGAATGCATTGGTCAATCAGTTGTCTATGGCTAAAATTGGCGGCCACTGGCCATTTTTCGCCCAGATGAGGTGCTGCCACCAAATTAATACCTTTATGCTGGCATTAATAAAACTTCTGGGGACAGGTTTGAATTTTATGTTGGGGAACATGACCTTGCGATCCAACATTATAACGAGCACTACTTCGATGAATTTGGCTGTGACGCTTCCGACTGGCGCGCAGGGTCCGCCCTCTTGTGGGATGTCGGCTCCTCCGCGGGATTGAGTTGCCAGCACTCTCCAGAGGCGGCAGAAGGGGCGGCTTTCGCACTCCTGGCCGTTCCTCCGCTTTGCGCTTGAGAAAAGCTTTGTAGCGAGCAATGCTACGGGCCTTCTTTTTAGAGGTCTGAGGTCCGCCGTCCTGTTGTCCAGCCACTTCGGTATTGTCCTGAGTGGCGACAGAAGCTGACTAAGAGTCACCGGAGGTCCCGGTGTTGCGAATGTCCGGCTGGGCGGCGATACCAACCGCAGTTGGCGCTCCAGCAGCCTCGGACGTGTTGCAAGTAAATGAATACTCCATGAGTCGCTGAAAGGTGAATGGGGACTAGAGGTGAGAAGCTGCTGGGCCGAAACCCCAAACCCAACAGCCAGCCAAAATATAGCGACCCGGGGTGCTTAGGCCCTTACCGGCCCGACCGCTAGCAACCGAGAAACTACCCGGCTAAGAGCCCGGCTTGGAGAGACCATACGCTCGTAGGCCGAACCAAAGGAACATCAGCGCGGTACTACACTGGTAGGCTGTCCGCATCCTGTTAAGGTCAGAGGGTGATACCTGTTCTTCAGAGCCGTGGCCAGAGGTACCTGATACGCACAGGTTCACTTCCGGACGGAGCCCGTACCCAAATCGGCCAAGACAGAAGCCAAGGCCACGGATGGGGTGCAGGTGTAGGATACAATTCCGATAATTCTGTGCTGTGGTCGGTCTGCACTTTGCGGCCGATCTGGTCTGATGGCGTTGGTTGCTCTTTGTGGCAAAGTCATCCAGTTCATGCCAGGTCTTCATGTTTGGATTTTCCAGCTTTTTGCTTTCTTCTGATTGAAGAACGAGCTTAGCCAGACCATATTCAAGCTCTCTTGCCATGTTCGAAGTTACTCACCTTGTTAGTTTGTCCAGCCGATACCATGTTGGCCTGCGCTCGTGAAGAGGGTCGCTGCTCCTCGAACGATGTTTGAGGTCCAGTCACCTTGCACCCGAAATCACACATTGGAAAGCGCGCGTTTCTGTGGGTGCATTTTTATGCCTCCTGTGTTCCACAGGTGCCATGCAGTCTCATTTAGTAAGATTAGTAGGTTTCCTTATTCTCATGGTGAAACACTGATGCCGGTGCCTTGCAAGGTCACATCCCAGCTCGATGACGCTTTCTTTACTATCTGTCCGAGTCTCGCTGAGCCCAGGTTTGCCCGCTGCACGTTCCACATCGCGATTCTCACTTTCTTCTGGTTCCAGATTCTTTGCGCAGCTTCTAAACGTTGTTTGTTCCTTTATTTTACGGTGTTTCTCTCTCTCTTCGCGTTTCGACGCCTGTTCCTTGCCCTTCTCTGCTCACTGGTTCCCGGTCCAGGTTTGCAATTTGGTTCGTATTCGCGATCCGCTAACTCTTCCGCTAACTCTTCCGCTAACTCTTCCGCTAACTCTTCCGCTAACTCTTCCGCTAACTCTTCCGCTAACTCTTCCGCTAACTCTTCCGCTAACTCTTCCGCTAACTCTTCCGCTAACTCTTCCGCTAACTCTTCCGCTAACTCTTCCGCTAACTCTTCCGCTAACTCTTCCGCTAACTCTTCCGCTAACTCTTCCGCTAACTCTTCCGCTAACTCTTCCGCTAACTCTTCCGCTAACTCTTCAGTCTTCCGTGTGCCGCGTCGCTGCCACCCGATAGGCTTTCCTCTAACCCTAAGCCGTCGGTCATATCGTCCTCTGATGTCGGTGTGTCGTCTTCGCCAGAAGGGGCTCTGTGGCTATCGTCCAGCTGGTCGTTAAGTACTTCTCTTCTTCTGTGTGAGTTGATCGGTCTTCCAGGACAATGTCAGAAATTTCGTTAATCCTGTCCTGTCCCGTCCTTAATAGCGTCTCTGCCTTTCGCACAAATTTTCCAGTTCTCTTATTAGACTTCGACAGACAATTTCGCGCGGTAGCTAATAAGTGAGCAGATTCAGCAGGTATCAAGTAGGTTGAGCAATGGCTAGAGTTACGATCATGCGCTTCCGGCAGGTTGCAGTGATGAGCCATTGTACAATAATTCTTAATAAGCAATAAAATTCTACTCTTTCCGGCTAAAGCAATTTCAATAATATCAGTCGGCACATATGGCTGGATTTGGCAGGCCTTTTTGCCTCAATTTTAGCGGACAGCACCTGGGATCAAGTCAACAGGTCATTTGCTGTGCCACATGACAAGGCTGGTTCCTATAGCCAAGCCACAACGTCTCAAACATCTGGTTCTGTTGACGCCAGCACCCTACTAGCATTGCGTGATGCTTTCTAGTCCGCTCTCTGTCACGCTGTAGGCTCGTATGACTGCCTAGCAGACATCGCAGTCCAGAGTTTTCATCGTGGACTCCGTCTGACGAGGCAACCAGACAGCGGTTAAAATTAATATCGCCTGCATATGCACCGATCCGTCTAGCTTAACTACGCAGTTTATTATTTCTATTTTTATAAATATTTTTATAGCTCGTAAATTAACGAACACAATAATCAACACATTGCACTGCAACTCAGCCTTCCGCCACACGTCGTCCTCCAGCTCTGGTTCTTAGCCGCTTATGTCTTCTTGGCTAGATGGTTGGAAGACACTGCCGATCTTCCATGAAATCCTTCCTGAGACTCCGGAAAGTCAGGGAACAAGTATAGGCCACAAACAAGTGCGCTGTTACGTTACCAATAGGTCTTGTGTAACTTTAAAACTCTTCTGTTCGACCACAAGTTTGTTCGTCCGCCAGCTGGAAATTTATTCTTCTTTTTACCCGTTTGTATTTATATTGAAAAACTGTCTCCTGCACAATGAACTCCTGCTAAACTGCAGTCTTGCTGTCCTTGCGCTGATCGGCTGATTGTTGATGTGCATACTGCTGAGATCGTTGATGCTGCTGCTGGTAGTGGGTTGAGCCGAGCTACGTCGGGTGCCTTAGACAAAGGCTAGCGTCCACAACGTTGGGGCCTACTTCTTAACTTTAAGTCCCCTCGCTCCAGGCTCACATTGGGCCCTCTCGTTGCTGTCCAGCCTCGGCTAGGTGACACGACCAAGTGACGCGACCAGGTGACACGACCAAGTGACGCGACCAGGTGACACGACCAAGTGACGCGACCAGGTGACACGACCAAGTGACGCGACCAGGTGACACGACCAAGTGACGCGACCAGGTGACACGACCAAGTGACGCGACCAGGTGACACGACCAAGTGACGCGACCAGGTGACACGACCAAGTGACGCGACCAGGTGACACGACCAAGTGACGCGACCAGGTGACACGACCAAGTGACGCGACCAGGTGACACGACCAAGTGACGCGACCAGGTGACACGACCAAGTGACGCGACCAGGTGACACGACCAAGTGACGCGACCAGGTGACACGACCAAGTGACGCGACCAGGTGACACGACCAAGTGACGCGACCAGGTGACACGACCAAGTGACGCGACCAGGTGACACGACCAAGTGACGCGACCAGGTGACACGACCAAGTGACGCGACCAGGTGACACGACCAAGTGACGCGACCAGGTGACACGACCAAGTGACGCGACCAGGTGACACGATCAAGTGACGCGACCAGGTGACACGACCAGGTACGACACGACCAGGTGACACGACCGTCGTGTCACCTAGCTCCCTAGCCTATCCCCGTTCCTATACTTATGAGCAATTTCTTATGTCTCATAATTTATATTGAGATCGAATAGTAGACACGTTATTTCAGTTTCAAGTTTTGTAACTAAATTGAAATTATAATATCGATACTTTCTCAAACAAAATTAAAGAATAAAACTTGTTTCAATTTTTTAAAAATTCTTCAACTAGTAAAAGTTTCGAAAAAAATTAACTGAAAGAATTTCAAAATGCTTTTCAAGCCAAAGAGCTGCAGATAATTGAAAATTAAGGTTTTATGTATCGAAGTTACGAGCTATTTTCTATTTTATTTTTTAACTAAATTAATTCAGTGGAGAAAAGCCCTGGTCGGTTAAACTGATTGATTGAACTGATGGCTGTATTAAAGCTGTACTTTTGTGCCCAATTTTTAACTGATCGCAATGATCAATTTAACTGAGGGATGGGATGCCCCTCAGCCCAATGAAGCCCAATGATCTTGGGATCTCGTGCTTGGGTTTCAAAAATAGCTGAAGTATATTAATTAAATTGTTCTCAAATCTCTCCGAAATTGATCTTGCAAGGCGTAAATTTAAATAATTGCAAAAATTTAAATTAAACTCACAACAATTATTACAAACAATTTGTCATTGGTTAGTTGTCTATATGATTTCTACCTATATGATTCTATATGATATTGAACGAAGCTTAGTTTACTTATACATGTAGGACTTTATAACGGCATTTTCTATGCCTGAAGCCCTCCCGCTTGGAAAATGTTGTGCCGATGCCTTATACTCGTAGTTAAAACCATCCCAGAAGTCGGAAAAAATTAGTTAAATTGAAATTTACGAGTTATACCCGAATTTGTCTACTGCTGCAGTAGCGCGCAAAGATTTTTTAGCAGTAGTGTGACCCAAGTAGGAAATTCGAGATTTAGGAATTTAGTAAGATTCAGTAAGTTACGAGCATAGTTTATTTTTTAATTATAAATACGTTTATTAATTTCCCGGAAAAGTTCACTTCTGGTGGTTGCATCTGCACGAAATTTTACCTGCAGCAACTGCAGTCTGTAATCACTTCTCAACATAACTTCCTGTGGCGCCTTGCTGCAGCGCTGCGTCGGAGGAAAATGGCCGCCATCATTTTGCCGATGCTGCGATTGCGACGAAACTTGAGAGGAGCATCTTCGTCGTTGATAACCCACTGCCGACTCTGCTCCTTACTTACTTACTTACTACTGACGGGGGGCGCAGGCGCCGCGAATAGGCCGCGAGGCCCCTATCGCAACCCCAAGGTAAAAGAGCACAAGGATTAGCCTTGGGGGTGCGCCCAGTCCCCGCCAGTAGTCGGCAGGTCCGCAGTGGAGGCATCGGCGACCCTCATCCGGCCGGAGTCCCGGACGAAGGCGCGGAGGTCTCGGATATTGTCCGCGGTGGTCAGCTCGTCCATCCGCTGGGGGTGGCCGAGGTATTTGTGCCGCGCCTTGTTGAAGTAAGGGCAGAAGGTGACGTGATGCTCCGCGGTCTCCTCTCCTATGCCACAGAAGGGACAGGTGGGAGGGCAACCGGTTTGCAACGATATATGTCTCTGGAAGAATCCGTGGCCGGTTAGGACCATGCACATCTCCCTGAGGTCGGTTCTGTTAAGCGAAATCAGATAATCAGAGACTTTCCTGTTCAGGTTAGGCATGGCAGAGCGGCTCTGCCTGTACTCGGTGCAGCTGTTCCAGTGGAGCTGGTGCTGCTGATGGAGCCACCTGTTGATATGGCGGGTGACTTGCGACCTGGGGGTGGGTAGCCTCATCAGACGGTGGTTGCCGTCTGGGTTGCTGCCCTCCTTGGCGAGAGAGTCCGCGAGCTCGTTGCCCAGGATGTTGCTGTGACCAGGTGTCCAGATAATTCTAATCCTGTTAAGGACTGAGAGAGATTGCACACTGCGGTGGCATTGAGATACTGTAGCAGCGGAGATATTCTCAGTGGTTAAGGCCTTAATAGCAGCTTGGCTATCAGTGTAGAAATTAATGTCAAAATTATTAATGTTCGCCTGAAACAGTTGCTGGGCACACTGCTCAATGGCGCAAATTTCAGCTTGGAAAACTGAGGTGTTCTCACCGAGGTGCAGACTTTCCTGGAGAAGCATCTTACCCTCGTGGAAAATGGCAATACCCGCTCCAGCGCGGCCGTTGAACAGCGAGCCGTCGGTGAAGCAGTGAATGCCCTGGCTGCGCCGGTTCACACCGACATCCAGCGGAATGTTGTCTCGGCCAGGGATGGCGGTCTTGAAGCCCCTCCTGATGTTGAGGGCGGGAGGTCGACTATCCACATTGCCCAGGTCCATGTGGATGTTGTTAAGGTCGCGGCGGACAAAGTCCATATGCGGGATTAATGTTTTCATTGGCATAAAGCCAGAGGGCGCGTTATTTAACGTTTTATCTCTGATAAGCCGGGAGGCAGACTTCATAGCCTCCGCCCTAATAAATAGGTGAAGCGGAGGTAGGTTAAGGATAGTGTTCAGCCCCTCGTAAGGGGTGGACGGGTACGCACCTGTGATGGCACGGCAAATGCTGCCCTGAAGCTGGTACAGCCGCTGACGGGCGGCCTTCTGCTCCAGCACGCTAGTCCAGATGAGACTCGCGTATGTGATACTGGGCCGGATGATGCCGGTATAAATCCAACGGACCGTTCTAGGCGAGAGGCCCCAAGTCGGCCCGATGGCTCTGCGCAGCTGGGCAAAGCAGCGTTTTGCCCGACCGATGACGTTATCAAGGTGCTTCGTCCAGCGCAGGTCATGCGTTAGCGTCACACCGAGGTATTTGACCTCCTTCTTGAAGGGGATGTTTCTGCCATAGACAGTGAGGTTTTTCATCTCCCACTTACGGCGCTTGGTGAAAACGACAGCGACAGTCTTAGTGACGCTGATTTTTAGGCCATGCTGTGTAGCCCAGTCGGCCGCCTTGTCGGCGAATTGCTGCATCAGGTTGCGCAGAGTGGCGGGGTCGGGTCCGCTGACGACCGCGGCAACGTCATCGGCGTAGCCCGCCCTGGTGATACTGCTGGGAATGTCAGCGGTTAGAAGTTCGTCCATGACGAGATTCCAGAGAAGTGGAGTTAGCACGCCACCTTGCGGGCCGCCTTTCATCACCGCCCGGGTGAGGGTAACGCCCATAAGTGTGGATGTCACAAACCTTTTGCGGATCATAAAATAAATCCAGCGAACAATGCTGTGTCTTACATTCCTGCGGGAAAGAGAATTTCTGAAGGAGCGGAAGAGGACATTGTCAAATGCTCCTTCGAAGTCAACGAACAACCCGCAAGCGAGTTGTTTGCTAAGGATGGCACTCTCAATTTTGGAGGTAATGGCGTGGAGAGCATGCTCAGTCGTCCTCCCAGGCTGGAAGGCGTACTGGTACTTACTGACAGGGTCGGAGCGCAGGTCGCACTCTCGAAGCCTCCACAGGATGAGCCTCTCCATCAGCTTAACACAAAAGGAAGTGAGGCTGATGGGCCGGAAGGATTTCACGTTGGTGTAGTCACCCTTAGCAGGTTTCGGGATGAACACGACTCTGGACATTCTCCAGATTGTGGGAATGTAACCTGTGGTATAACAGTCAACAAGCAATTTAGAGAAAGAATCAGCAAAGTTTTGCAGCTTTAGCGCCTCCTGCAGGATACAGGGGGCGATATTGTCAGGGCCAGACGATTTATACGGTTTAAAAGAATTTGCTGCCAGCTGGAGTAGCTGGGGGTGGCGCACTGCTGGAAAAGCTTGTGATCACAAGGCCTGTGGTCATCGACCACGTACTCCGGTTCGTCAACCTGCGGAAAGCAGGTGGAGAAAAGAAGATTTAGCGAACCTTCGGCACTGGTAGTGTAGTTACCATCCAGGTGCAGAAGGGAGTTACACTGAGCTAGCGTGTCGTGCCTGAGAGTCCTGACCAGCCGGGCTGTGGGGTGTTGCCCTTCCAGGCCGGCGCAGTAGGCTTTCCAGGTGGTCTTCTTAGCCCTTCGGATAGCACTTTTGTACATCCTCAGAGCAGAGTGGTAGTTCTCCCAATCCTCTGGGGTATTCGAGCCGTTTGCGAGGCGTTGCAGTCGGCGGGTGTTTTTCTTCATGCGAGTGAGCTCTTGACTCCACCAAGGAGAGTATTTCTTCCTGCAAAACAGCTTAGGGGCGTTAGCGCGTATGGCGGTGTTTAGGATCTCAACGAGGGAGTTGCACCGATGCTCAATGCCAGGGAGATCCTCGCTGGAGTCCGGTAAGTTGGCTTCGGTCAGGAGTTTTAGCAGGTCTCTTCGAAAACCTGTCCAGTCGGCCTTTTTCAAATTAAGGCGGTCCCGGTTCTCATGACGGGCTCCGACGGAGCTGATGCTGTACTGAATGTACGAGTGGTCGGAAAGCGATGGGAGGTCATCCCTAACCAGCCAGCTGTGGACCTGATTGAGGGCGTTGTTGGAGACGAGAGTGAGGTCGATAACCTCACGCCGATTAGAGACAATAAATGTGGGTTTGCTGCCTCTGTTGCAAATGTGTAACGAGGAGGAGTTAATGAAATCAATTAGTAAGTCACCGCGCCTGTTAGTATCGCTACTAGACCAGGCAGTGTTGTGGGCGTTAGCATCGCAGCTAACGATAAGCTTCCGATCCTGGAGATTACAGAAGTCCGCCAGCTCCTGCAGGAGGGGGGAGGGACGTCCTCCTGAATGTCCAGGTAAGCGGAAACGAAGGTCAAGTCAAAGACTGAGAAAGTACACATGTCTTTAGAGCAAAACATTGGCATAATAGTGGCCGGGAGGTCGTTTTTGACGAGGGCGATAGCTCTGGGGGTGTCGTTCGCGCAGAGGTACAGAACCTGATAGCCTGGCGGCAGGCAGGTCGGCTTCCCCTTGCGGGTATACGGTTCCTGAATAAGGTAGATGTCAACTTCCTTGTTGGCAAAGGTGCCTGAAAGGTTGCTAGATGCTGCAAGGGCGTGGTGCAGGTTGATCTGAATAATGTGCAGGTTAACAGGTTGGTTCGCCGGCGGCGGATTATTTATTTGGTTGCTGGTGGCAGTGTCATCATTGGGCTGGCCGTTAAGGTTCGCCCTCAGCGCCCCGCTCCTAGTTTGGCACGGGGTTGGGAACGGCATTACTCGTTCCCAGAGCTATCCGAGCTCACGGACTCACCTCGGCGCCGATCGCCGGCTGGACGACGCCTGAGCAGCAGGTGGAAGACGATCTTCCACGCTCCGATGTAGGCGGCAAAATCGTCCTTCTTGAGGGCGTCTTCCCACTCCGCGGAGAAACCCATGTACAGGGTCTTGCCGGGAGCGCCTTTTGCCGGAACCTCCTTGAAGGCCCGGATACCGTCCTGAGGTAGGTCGGGGTTTTTACTGAGGAGCCGGGCGCGGATCTCCTCGATGCTTCTCGAGCCGGAGTAGAAGGCTCGGTAGCGCCTGCAGGGCGGCGGTGGTCGGGCACGCTCAACGACCAAAGGCGGGAGGGCGGTCGTGCAGGTGTCCCAGGAGATGGACACCAGGTTAGCCAGCGCGAGCTCGAGCTGGGCTTCGTCCTTGAAGGCGAGGATGACGCTGCCGTTGGCGTTTCGAATCGCCTCGACTTTGATGTCGAGGGCGTCGTTTTCCCAGAGGAAGTCATCAATCATGCCGATTGATGCTTCCATCTGGGCGGTGGTCAGCGTACCGCTAGCCGCGCGCACGCAGATTTTAAATTTCGGCTCCGTCGCCACTTTGGCGTACGTGCCAGCATTGGCCTCCTTTGGCCTCTTGGGGTCCAGCGAGGGGTCGGTACGCTCGTCTGGCTGCTGCCTTTTCCGCTCAGAGCCAGCCGAGGTTTTATCATCGCGCCTGCGACGGTTGACGACCTGGAAGCCGTCATTTTGAGACGCCCCTGTAGCGGGGGTAGAGGTGGACGCACCTGAGCGAGGTGTGGGGGTTTCCGCGGGATTCGCGGCAGAATCAACCTCCATGTTGGAGGGTTGGGGGATTGACGGACCCCCGGCCGCGGGAATTGACGGCTCCCGAGCCGTGTCAGGTGGTTTTGATTTATCCATGCAGAGTAGGCTGAAATGGAAAAACTGAAATGTAGAAAAGAGGGGGGGTAACCGCTCGGGGACTGGATATACCCCCAGCCAGCTCCGTGGAGCTACCCTCTGCCACGGTAAACAGCAGAGAAGCTTTGGGTTGCCGTCTTATCCCAGGATTGCTCCCAGGCGAGGCTCCGGCAGGCCCCCGGTCCACACTCTGCAAGATCAGGGGGCGGGAGGCCGGCTGCGGGCTTGGGACACAGGCGCCAGGTCGAGTTGACAGCCGACGCCCGAGCCCTCCCCCACAAGAGCGGCCCTCGAGAACCCGTGTGGTACCAGTTGCAACTAAGGGCTGTCGATGGGTAGTTGGCGCTTAGCCAGCAGCCAACTACTTAGCAGCCACCTGCCCCGCAAAAAAGCAGCAGGGGGGATCCGTCCCCCACCAGCAGACCAAGACGAGGAAGCTAGCCGCTTCCACGCCAGGCCAGAACGAAAAGGAGGGGGAAGAGCCTCCTCGAAAAACGAAAAGCTGGCGGATGTCACAGAGTCCCTCGGTTTAAGTTGCCGTTTGCCCCCCGACTCTGCTCCTTGGTCTCATGGGTCGTAGAAGTAGACCGAAGGTTCTTTGCCAGTGAGGATGTTATCCACCAACTTTCAGCGGCCTCCGTCAAACCTTGGCCGCCATGAGGTCGGCGAGCTCAACGCGGGCTTGCATCTGGTCAGGGCTGAGCTGGTGGGGCACCCAGCGAGCGGACAGCTTCGTCATTTCAAGGTGCTGGTGCAGGATCTTAATGATGGTGGAATCCGACACCCCGACGAGCTGCTCCAACCAGCCAATCGCCACTCACCGATCTTCGTCTAAATGGCGTCGAACAGCAGCAACGACTCCGTCGGACACAGTCGAACTCGGCCGCCAATCACGAGGATCGTCGTCCAGAGTGGCCGAGCCGCAGCGGAAGCGTGCAAACCACTCATACAGCATCGACTGGGATGGCGCTTGATCCTGAAGAGCCTCACGCAGCGTCTGGAGTCATGTGGCTGCAGAGCTGCCCAGCCGAAACTGGACCGGGATTGCCACTCGCCTGTCGCGGTCAGTCATCTGTGGCAGCAGGGCGGCAAGTTTTCGGCCAAACTTTGGACATTGCAGCGCATCGTTGCGACCGATTGAGCTGAAATTTTACAAGCGGACGTTGAACACTCAACTCCAACTGCTGGTTAAGTTTCGTTTGATTTGCGCATTTTTAAGCTGCATTTTCCGGGAACTTAATAAGCACCGCTCGTAGCCTTAGAAAGAGTCGGAATACAGAATAGAATGATCTTTCCTTTCCTTTCCTTGCATTTCCTTAATCATATCAACAAGCACGACTCCAACGGCAGCTGGTCCGACATTCAACTGGCAATAAAGAACCGCATTTTGGATTCTCCTGCCATCGGACGGTCGCTGGGCGTTCAATATCGGAACTGGACTGATGGGACTCATGAAGTGGGACTGCAGCAGCTGCAGCTCGGAAATTATTATTTACTTCTGCGTGAGGTGCTTCGGAGTCACCCGCAGGCAGCTGACGGCCGTGAGGTGCGGCAAGCGATGTCGGCCTTCTGCCCCCGAGTATAAGGCTAGAATTTGCGTCACTGAGCATCCGGATGCAGTACCGGCTGCAACCGCGATAACAGCATCCGGTTGAGCAGCCTCGCAGCGCAGGACTGAAGGCAGAGGCCTCTGTGCTCATTCAGGATTGTGGTACCCGGCTTCTTTGGAACGTGACGACCCAAACCAATTGGAAACTTGGCGGTTTATGCCGCTATACACTGTGCACCTTGTGTGAGCGTGTGTATGAGCACAGGGGTTATAGCCTAATGGTTCGATCGTTGGAATCACGACGGAAAGGTCGGGGGTTCGATTCTCGACACACTCGGAACAATTTGTGTCCTTGAGCAAGTTGAGCAAGACACTTAACTCTGCATTGCTTCAGTTAGTCCAGCTGTAAAATGGGTGCCAGCATTAGCTGGGGTAATTGAGGGTGAGTGTGGCGCCCCCCCCCCTCAGTCCTTGGACTGAACAGCCGTACGCAGCCTGCAGATGCGCTGCGCAATGGCTGCGGCTGAGCTGTCGGTTGCACAACTGCCTAGCAATGCCCACATTTGCATATGTGCTGTGTACGAGTACCCTATAACCGACTGCTCCGCTCTCCTGGTGTTATGACGCTCTGGCAAAGAAAGAACGCCTTGCCTTAGCCTAACAAGTTTCCCATAAAGAATTACTTAAGCGGGCGGCTTACCAGAGGGGGGCAGAAGGCTCTACTGGCTAAGCCCTCAACCAAGCCACAGGGCCAGCCAATCAGAACCCCGCCCGGGGCAGGGTGCAGCACCCGGCACGCACGCCAACCCCCCCAGCCACCCCCAAAGTGCACCGTGCCCTGCCAAACCAAGGGCACATGCACTACACCTGTATGCAGCTAGTAAGATCGTATACTTGGCAACAGTCAAAAGTTCCAACCCTCCAAGCGAAATAAAAAATTCCTCACTTATTGCGACAACTTTTCACCCACAATTCAACTCTCAAGTTACGCAACTGAGTCACCGCGAGGAAGGGAAAATTAATAGAATCAATAGCTCGTACTATTGATGAACGCCAGTCGCACAAAGTCATAACGCGCTTAGTAACGCGTGTGGGATCCCCTCGCACGCAGAAAGTCCTAGGGAAGCTGCTGCCAAGCGTTTCAATGGCATGACGGAGCTCCGCAACATGCTGCGGTGGATTCTCTTATCGACTGCTGCGTTTTAGGAAGTCCCAGACATGCTCGATGGGATTCATGTGTGGGGACCATTAAGCAGACCCAAGCCGACCCCAGTGGCAGTAAGCTTTGCGCCTGCCGTAAGTTGCGTCACTCGCAATAAGTGAAGCTTATGACAGTTGCTGGCAATACATTGTATTTGATTAATCGATAACTGATTGGGTACATTCAAAGACTTTGGAGAAACACCACCAAGGCATGATAGCCATATAACCACCATCAAACTGAACTGATTCGTCAAGCCATACCGTAAGAATGCGTCAAAATCTTCAGCATAGCCGCAGCTCTTTAGGGGCAGAAGGTCGACATCGCCTGACGCACTTCGTCGGAGCTCAGCCGCCTGCGGGCGACTCCGAAGCACCTCAGGCAGAGTTTCCGAGCTTCAGAATAAAACGGCGACCCGAATCCAACACGGAGCTGCTGCAGTCCCAATACATCCGCATCGAATGTCGAGTTCCAATATTGAACTCTCAGCGGCTCTCTGATGGCAGGAGAATCCAAAATGCCAGCCTTGATTGCCAGCCGAATGTCGCACCAGTTGGCAGCACAGCCCGATCCGTTGAACTCGTGGTTGTTGCTATGCACGGTGAAATGCGTTGAGTTCCCGAGGTCGCGTTGCAGAACATTTAAAACGAACTGCTCAGCACTGGAGGAATAGAGCTCAGCACGGAGACTTGAGTACGAATTCGGATCGGAGTGGTTGCTGCGCACAGACAGAAACTCGACGCCACTTTTATTGCCTACGGTAAGCCTAAAGTACATTGTGTACTCTGATGTACTGAGAATCGACTCATTGAATGCCACGGGAGCTCCGACATTGTAGAACTCCCTGTATCTGGCACTTGAATTCACCTTGAAGCAGGCCCCGTGCTCTGCCGACCTCTCCACGCCAAACTGGTCCTCGATGGCGAAGGTGCGCGGGTCCAACAGGTTGTGCAGGCCCCTCCTGAAATCGAACGCAGCCACGAGGCCGTCCACCTGCGGCGGCGGCGACGCAGACGGCGGTGGCGGGGAGTTGCCGTCCGACGCCTCCGTCTTGCACACGAACCTGTGCCTGCTGTGGCACCTGTCGCTGCGCAGTCGACCAGCTGACAGCGTGACGCAGTTCACAGTCCAGTCCGCACTGTCCGGGTGTCCAGTCTCCCATGCGGGCAGCTTGTTGTCGTGTTTCCCTGAGAAATCCGTCCACTGGTAGCAGAGCTCGCGACCCGCACTGTCAGGGAAGCAGGGGTTCAGCTTGATGAGGCCGAGCCACACCGAGTCGAGCAGCTCTGCCGACTCGCAGCTGTCGATTCCGAAGCTGAGCTTGTTCACAAAGTCCAGCTCAGACTGGGTGAGCACCGACGCCAGCTGCGACGAGTTTCCCTGGCAGTAGAAGTTGGCCTCGTTGAAGTTGGCCTCAAACTGCGGCATCACGTAGCACTGCTCGTCGTGCAGCCACCAGCCGCTGGGACATCGGCCCTTCGACCGCCACCACAAGTCGACGAGACTGCTGGAGTTGGCGCTCAACTTGCACACAAACGGGTGCCGCTCGTGATACAGCGAGTTGAGCCACCACTCACCGTCACTTCGGATCAGAGGCTTGTGAACGCTGTCCAGCTGAGAGAAGTTGTGTCTCTCGAAGCTCCCTACGCCGCCGCCGTCCGTCCACCTGTAGCTTGTAGGGTCGGCCAGACGGTCGAGGTCGGTGCCGAACAAACCGATCCAGGCGTCTCTGCAGTGAGACAGTCGGCCTACCAGTCGGTTCTCTTGCTCACTTTAAATGGACGCGAGGTGAGCCCGGTGAGACAGACACGTCTGCTCGGCCTGAAACCAGTAGTTCGGCTCGCTGAACCACTTGTAGCATGAGTGAGCTCGGTGTGTCCAGCCGTGTCCGGGACACTGAGCAGAGGCGGCGCCGGTGAGCAGCAGAGCTGCAGTGGCTGCGGCGAGGCAGGCAGCGAGTAGCTGGCGGTGCTGCATCTGCTGAGTCGCCAATGGGAGTCGCTGATTGGAGCGGCCACTTTGAGTTGCAAATTTGAGCAGGCATTGCGAGTCGGCATTTATCCACTCGCGAGCTGCTGCTGGAATGCGTGGAGGGCGTGGAATCTCGCCAGATTGAGTGGCGCGGCCTCAGCTGAGGTTCTGCTGCAGTTGCAGGTCTGATGTGGCTGTCCAAGTCACGTTTCACTGTGGAGCTGCGATCGTGACAGCAGCCGAGTTGCTGAGGCCGCCAGAGTGAGGCCGCAGAGCCCTCAGTAGTGGCAGCCGTGTGAGAAGCGGCTCACAGATCTCAGGTCTGCTGCTTTCTCACGGGAAGTTTTGGAGCTGAACGTCACGGGCTTGAGAGTGCAGGAGATTCTAGTACATAAAGCTACACATGTTTCCTTTTACATGCCAGTTTTTTGCTGCATCAACATGTACGAGCGTATAAAGACTGCGGCTTCTATGCAAAGCTCAGATGCCATGGCTCAATGGGGGAGTTGCTGAGATGCCAAGGCTCAATGGGGAGTTGCTGAGATGCCATGGCTCAAGGGGGAAGTTGCTGAGATGCCATGGCTCAATGGGGGAGTTGCTGAGATGCCATGGCTCAAGGGGGGAGTTGCTGAGATGCCATGGCTCAATGGGGAGTTGTTGAGATGCCATGGCTCAATGGGGAGTTGCTGAGATGCCATGGCTCAATGGGGAGTTGCTGAGATGCCATGGCTCAGTGGGGAGTTGCTGAGATGCCATGGCTCAATGGGGGAGTTGCTGAGATGCCCAATTGCTCAATGGGGGAGTTGCTGAGATGCCATGGCTCAAGGGGGGAGTTGCTGAGATGCCATGGCTCAATTGGGGGGGGGTTGCTGAGATGCCATGGCTCAATGAAGGGTTGCTGAGATGCCAAGGCTCAATGGGGGAGTTGCTGAGATGCCAAGGCTCAATGGGGAGTTGCTGAGATGCCATGGCTCAAGGGGGGAGTTGCTGAGATGCCATGGCTCAATGGGGGAGTTGCTGAGATGCCATGGCTCAAGGGGGGAGTTGCTGAGATGCCATGGCTCAATGGGGAGTTGCTGAGATGCCATGGCTCAAGGGGGGAGTTGCTGAGATGCCATGGCTCAATGGGGAGTTGCTGAGATGCCATGGCTCAATGGGGAGTTGCTGAGATGCCATGGCTCAATGAAGGGTTGCTGAGATGCCAAGGCTCAATGGGGAGTTGCTGAGATGCCATGGCTCAAGGGGGGGGTTTCTGAGATGCCATGGCTCAATGGGGGAGTTGCTGAGATGCCATGGCTCAAGGGGGGAGTTGCTGAGATGCCATGGCTCAATGGGGAGTTGCTGAGATGCCATGGCTCAATGGGGAGTTGCTGAGATGCCATGGCTCAATGGGGAGTTGCTGAGATGCCATGGCTCAATGGGGGTTGCTGAGATGCCATGGCTCAATGGGGAGTTGCTGAGATGCCATGGCTCAATGGGGGGTTGCTGAGATGCCATGGCTCAATGGGGAGTTGCTGAGATGCCAAGGCTCAATGGGGAGTTGCTGAGATGCCATGGCTCAAGGGGGGAGTTGCTGAGATGCCATGGCTCAATGGGGGGGGGTTTCTGAGATGCCATGGCTCAATGGGGAGTTGCTGAGATGCCATGGCTCAAGGGGGGAGTTGCTGAGATGCCATGGCTCAATGGGGAGTTGCTGAGATGCCATGGCTCAAGGGGGAGTTGCTGAGATGCCATGGCTCAATGGGGAGTTGCTGAGATGCCAAGGCTCAATGGGGAGTTGCTGAGATGCCATGGCTCAAGGGGGGAGTTGCTGAGATGCCATGGCTCAATGGGGGGGGTTTCTGAGATGCCATGGCTCAATGAAGGGTTGCTGAGATGCCATGGCTCAATGGGGGGGGTTTCTGAGATGCCATGGCTCAATGGGGGGGGTTTCTGAGATGCCATGGCTCAATGAAGGGTTGCTGAGATGCCATGGCTCAATGGGGGAGTTGCTGAGATGCCATGGCTCAATGGGGGGGTTTCTGAGATGCCATGGCTCAATGAAGGGTTGCTGAGATGCCATGGCTCAATGGGGGAGTTGCTGAGATGCCATGGCTCAATGAAGGGTTGCTGAGATGCCATGGCTCAATGGGGGGGAGTTGCTGAGATGCCATGGCTCAATGGGGGGGGTTTCTGAGATGCCATGGCTCAATTGTGGAGTTGCTGAGATGCCAATTGGCCAGGTCAGGCCAGGTCGGGCCAGGCGTCTCTGCAGTGAGACAGTCGGCCTACCAGTCGGTTCTCTGGCTCACTTTGGATTGACTCGGAAGAGAGATTCAAAAGTAATCTTTTCAGCGATTTTTTTGTTAACGACCTATTCAGAACATGTAGTAATCAAGTAAACTTTTCTTTGCCTGCGCTGCAGCTAATAAAGACACGCCAGCGTCAGGGGCCTCTGTTCCTACCTGGACTGGGCAACAAAATCCGGATGCAGAACAGCACAAAAAGTGTCCTTGGCTCAGTTTCAACTTTTCATCCAATTTTTTTATGACAGGCAATAGAGAAAGTGGCGCAGCTGAGGGGGGCATGCGGTGTCTCGGAAATGTCATCGAGAGCTGCTGTGCAGTGTGCAGGCGAAATCTTGGCTTCGGCACGGGAACACGCGGCTTTAGAGAAATTTCGAATTTGAAATGGCAAGCGGCCGGTGCGAGTCCCGCCGCGCACTCGATCCGGGCTGGCTGATGAAGAAGCGAAGAGGCTGGCCGCCCCCGCATGGAAGTTGGGCCGAGGAGCACTAATTATAGCTGCGATTTGGACTGCCCGCCTCTCCTTCAGCTAATGAGTTATTTTAATAAAATTTCTGAGCCAAAAAGCCTCCCAGATCCCCAGTTGCTGGGCCACGAGCCTCCCAAATTCTCTGTTGCTGAGCCACCAGCCTCCCAGATCCTCAGTTGCTGGGCCACCAGTCTCCCAGATCCTCAGTTGCTGGGCCAGCCTCCCAGATCCTCAGTTGCTGAGCCAGTCTCCCAGATCCTCAGTTGCTGAGCCAGTCTCCCAGATCCTCAGTTGCTGAGCCAGTCTCCCAGATCCTCAGTTGCTGGGCCACCAGCCTCCCAGATCCTCACTTGCTGGGACTTTATGAGTCAGCTTCCACTCCAGATTCTGCCACATCATAGCTCGCCTTGGCCCCATCGATTTGACGCCCGCAATCCAGCAGCAGCTGTTCCGCCGTCAGCCAATCCGGATGAAATCCGAGCCCGCGAAGCAGCCACTCGTCGGATTAATGTCTTCTGAGCCGCGGATAAAGGTTGGCGCAACAGACCGGGAGCTGCCGGATCCTCGATTGCTTTCTACTGGCAGACAGCGGCGGATCAGCACAGGACGCGACTTCTATTTCGAGTTGGTAGCAAAACAGTTACCTTGCAATGGCCGATGATGTAAGTGATCTATCTATCTATCTCTCTATCTATCTATCTATCTATCTATCTATCTATCTATCTATCTATCTATCTGTCTATCTATCTATCTATCTATCTATCTATCTGTCTATCTATCTATCTATCTATCTATCTATCTATCTATCTATCTATCTATCTATCTATCTATCTATCTATCTATCTATCTATCTACCTATCTATCTATCTATCTATCTATCTATCTATCTATCTATCTATCTATCTATCTATCTATCTATCTATCTATCTATCTATCTACCTATCTATCTATCTATCTATCTATCTATCTATCTATCTATCCATCTATCTATCTATCTATCTATCTATCTATCTATCTATCTGACTATCTATCTATCTATCTATCTACCTATCTATCTATCTGTCTGCCCGCAGAAGCAAGAAGGCAAGCGCGCCCAGCGGGCCACCTCAAACGTTTTCGCCGCATTTTCGCAGACTCAGGTGCAGGAATTCAAGGAGGTGAGGCAGACTTAAAGAGCCGTACAGCAACTTGCCACCTCTGATTAGAACTGAGAATTGTTAAAAAGCTTCACCCACGACGATTGCAGGCCTTCACGATGATTGACCAGAATCGGGACGGCTTCATCGATGTGGAGGATCTGAAGGACATGTATGCCTCACTGGGTGAGCACCGGCGCTGCGACGAGAGATGAGACGCTAGATGAGAGATGAGATAAGAGATGAGAGATGACAGATAAGAGATGAAAGATGAGATAAGAGATGAGAGACGAGAGATGAGACGCGAGATGAGAGATTAGATGCGAGATGAGAGATGGGAGAGATGAAAGATACGAGTTGCGAGATGAGATGTGAGATGAGATGAGAGCTGAGATCTTGAGATGCGAGACTGAAGTCTACAATAGAACTCTACATGTATAATCGATATAACCTCCCGGATTGACCATCATAAGAAGACAATCTCTGGTCAGGCTTGCGAAACCATATAGCGAACTCTGTGTTCAAATCTTCCCAATAATTGAAATGTCCGCCAAAACCCCCGCTCTCCCACAGGCCGGCAGCCCACCGACAAGGAGCTCCAGGAGATGCTCAAAGAGTCTCCCGGCCCGTTGAATTTCACCGCCTTCCTGCAGATCTTCGGCGAGCGGCTGACCGGCTCGGATCCCGAGGACGCCCTGCGAAACGCCTTCAAGATGTTCGACGACGCGAACACAGGCATGCTGGACGAGGAATAGTGAGTGGCTCGGCTTGTTTTAATTAATTTTGCTCTTCTGAACAAATTTAGGCATCAATATTCTTTACTTACCTACTGCCAGTAGTGTAGTTTGAAAATTAAAAAAACGCAATAATAAAATAACCCGCGGAAAATACAAGTTTAAAACAGAATTCCATCAGCTTCGCAAACAATGGAAGTTCTGCTTCAACCCCGTTAATTTTTTTTTGCAATTCCAGCTTCAAAGACCTGATGAAGAACATGGGCGACAACTTCAGCGAAGAGGAGATCCGCCAGACCTGGAAGGAGGCGCCAATCTCGGCGGGCAAGCTGGACTACAACAAGTTCACCAACCTCATCAAGCGCGGCAAGGATGACGAGTAATTCTTGGAAAGTTCGGAAACGGGCAACACCGGAGACTGCCATATTTTATAGCGTTTTATACTTCGTTATTTCGATTTTACCGTAAACCTTTGGCCAATAATCTTTTCCTACTTTATCAAATTTGTTGACTGCTTCTTGAGGAACTACATGTACGAGCTGTATTAACGACCGATTTCTTGGAAATCAAACCCGGAAAAACTGGAATTAGGTCAAGCTTTACTTGACTAAATGCAGAACAACTTTCAAACTTAGGGTGAAGACCAAAGAATGTTTAGGCTAATGGACTGATTGATCAAGACAAACCTGCTTTTAACAAAATTATGCACTCTCTAAAAATAAAACTTTACCCCCGGCTGCCGATGCGCAGTTTCTTAATCCGCAATTCGTGTTTTTAAACAGGTCTTAGTTTTTGCGCTGCTGTCCACTGTCTGTCTGTCTGTCTGTCTGTCTGTCTGTCTGTCTGTCTGTCTGTCTGTCTGTCTGTCTGTCCATCTATCCCTACCCAACAAAGATTATTTATGCCTGGGCGACAACCTGGACGGCAGGCTCGGATAATCAAATCAGCCATCTTGTGGTCACCGGCCAGCCAGGCAGAGTGCAGCAGTGGCAAGATGAGGCCGCTCAGCATCCTCGCATAGGCTATTAATTTCATCCTCCGGCCCTCTGAGCCTGACTCGATCCCAATTTTCTATCACACGCTGTCATCGAGTTTGAGTCAAGTTTGTTATGGGTGCATCTGCCGTGCAGCAAACGTTTGCCTTTGCTCAAAGCAGTGGCCTTTCATTGCGTGCACAAGTGATTAATTAGACTTGAAAATTCGTTTCCAAATTGAACCTGTAGAAATTGTCTCTATGAGGGTATCAAGATCTCAAGAATTGCGTCAGGATATCTATAGTTGGGTTTCAGGATGTCTATAGTTGGGTGTCAGGTCTATAGTTGGGTTTCAGGATGTCTATAGTTGGGTGTCAGGTCTATAGTTGGGTTTCAGGATGTCTATAGTTGGGTGTCAGGTCTATAGTTGGGTTTCTGGATGTCTTTATGTATAGTTGGGTATCCGGATATCTATATTTGATTGTCAGGATGTCTATAGTCGATCGTGTCAGGATGTCTATAGTTGGATTTCAGGTCTATAGTTGGGTTTCAGGATGTCTATAGTTGGGTGTCAGGTCTATAGTTGGGTTTCAGGATGTCTATAGTTGGGTGTCAGGTCTATAGTTGGGTGTCAGGTCTATAGTTGGGTTTCTGGATGTCTTTATGTATAGTTGGGTATCCGGATATCTATATTTGATTGTCAGGACGTCTATAGTTGGGTTTCAGGATGTCTATAGTTGAGTGTCAGCATGTCTATAGTTGAGTGTCAGGATGTCTATAGTTGAGAGTCAGGATATCTATATTTGATTGTCAGGATGTCTATAGTTGGGTTTCAGGATGTCTATAGTTGAGTGTCAGGATGTCTATAGTTGAGTGTCAGAATGTCTATATTGAGTGTCAGGATGTCTATAGTTGAGTGTCAGGATGTCTATAGTTGAGTGTCAGAATGTCTATAGTTGAGTGTCAGGATGTCTTTATTGAGTGTCAGAATGTCTATATTGAGTGTCAGCATGTCTATAGTTGAGTGTCAGGATGTCTATAGTTGAGTGTCAGCATGTCTATAGTTGAGTGTCAGGATATCTATAGTTGAGTGACAGGATGTCTATAGTTGAGTGTCAGGATGTCTATGTTGAGTGTCAGGATGTCTATAGTTGAGTGTCAGGATGTCTATAGTTGAGAGTCAGGATATCTATATTTGATTGTCAGGATGTCTATATTGAGTGTCAGGATGTCTATAGTTGAGTGTCAGAATGTCTATAGTTGAGTGTCAGAATGTCTATATTGAGTGTCAGGATGTCTATAGTTGAGTGTCAGGATGTCTATAGTTGAGTGTCAGAATGTCTATATTGAGTGTCAGGATGTCTATAGTTGAGTGTCAGGATGTCTATGTTGAGTGACAGGATGTCTATAGTTGAGTGTCAGGATGTCTATGTTGAGTGTCAGAATGTCTATATTGAGTGTCAGCATGTCTATAGTTGAGTGTCAGGATGTCTATAGTTGAGTGTCAGCATGTCTATAGTTGAGTGTCAGGATATCTATAGTTGAGTGACAGGATGTCTATAGTTGAGTGTCAGGATGTCTATAGTTGAGTGTCAGGATGTCTATGTTGAGTGTCAGGATGTCTATAGTTGAGTGTCAGGATGTCTATAGTTGAGTGACAGGATGTCTATAGTTGAGTGTCAGGATGTCTATGTTGAGTGTCAGGATGTCTATAGTTGAGTGTCAGGATGTCTATAGTTGAGTGTCAGGATGTCTATAGTTGAGTGTCAGGATGTCTATGTTGAGTGTCAGGATGTCTAGTTGAGAGTCAGGATGTCTATAGTTGAGAGTCAGAATGTCTAGTTGAGTGTCAGGATGTCTATAGTTGAGTGTCAGGATGTCTATAGTTGAGTGACAGGATGTCTATAGTTGAGTGTCAGCATGTCTATAGTTGAGTGTCCGGATGTCTATAGTTGAGTGTCAGCATGTCTATAGTTGAGTGTCAGGATATCTATAGTTGAGTGACAGGATGTCTATAGTTGAGTGTCAGGATGTCTATGTTGAGTGTCAGGATGTCTATAGTTGAGTGTCAGGATGTCTATAGTTGAGAGTCAGGATATCTATATTTGATTGTCAGGATGTCTATATTGAGTGTCAGGATGTCTATAGTTGAGTGTCAGAATGTCTATAGTTGAGTGTCAGAATGTCTATATTGAGTGTCAGCATGTCTATAGTTGAGTGTCAGGATGTCTATAGTTGAGTGTCAGAATGTCTATATTGAGTGTCAGGATGTCTATAGTTGAGTGTCAGGATGTCTTTATTGAGTGTCAGAATGTCTATATTGAGTGTCAGCATGTCTATAGTTGAGTGTCAGGATGTCTATAGTTGAGTGTCAGCATGTCTATAGTTGAGTGTCAGGATATCTATAGTTGAGTGACAGGATGTCTATAGTTGAGTGTCAGGATGTCTATAGTTGAGTGTCAGGATGTCTATGTTGAGTGTCAGGATGTCTATAGTTGACTGTCAGGATGTCTATAGTTGAGTGACAGGATGTCTATAGTTGAGTGTCAGGATGTCTATGTTGAGTGTCAGGATGTCTATAGTTGACTGTCAGGATGTCTATAGTTGAGTGACAGGATGTCTATAGTTGAGTGACAGGATGTCTATAGTTGAGTGTCAGGATGTCTATGTTGAGTGTCAGGATGTCTAGTTGAGTGTCAGGATGTCTATAGTTGAGAGTCAGGATGTCTAGTTGAGTGTCAGGATGTCTATAGTTGAGTGTCAGGATGTCTATATTGAGTGTCAGGATGTCTATAAATGTATATCTAGGAGATTGAAATTGAGAGCTACCTGAAAACATCAGTATGGGACATGCA
This sequence comes from Macrostomum lignano, assembly GCA_002269645.1. Taxonomy (NCBI): domain Eukaryota; kingdom Metazoa; phylum Platyhelminthes; family Macrostomidae; genus Macrostomum; species Macrostomum lignano. The sequence continues at coordinate 49,850 of NIVC01003637.1, forward strand.
TATTGAGTTGCAAATCTATTGGCCGGTTGCAGTCATTGGCCAATGAAATATTGATTAAAATAGCCTTACATCTGCATGTATAGATAAAGTATTCATAATGGCACGGGTGACACTGCATCAGTAAAGCGGCACTATTCAGCCATTTGAAACTCAAATCATAACTAATAAACCCGATGGCTATGCAAGAAGTGGCACTCATGATGGAGCCGCTGGACTATTGGACCAACAGGCGACTGAAGGGCACCGCATCAGCCAGCGACAACAGCGATGACTGCGCGGCCGGTGCTTCATCATCGGTGCCAATCGATGCTCAAGGATGCTGCAGAGACGACAGGAGCGGCAGAAGGATCGTCTGCTCAGCTCTGGTGCTGCTGCTCCTGCTCACTCTGCTGCTGCTGTTACTGCTGCAGAGGTCAGTAGAGGCCCGAATTAGTGGCGGCAACATCAAAGGAGGAGAAGGAACAGCGACTGTGACGATGAGTGCCTGCAATGAGACTGCGGACTGCTCTTGACCTGGGAATGGGGCCAACTGAGGTCACTGGATTAGAATGAAGGTCATTTGAGGTCACTGGACTAGGATGAAGATCATCTGAGGTCACTGGACTAGAATGAAGGTCACTTGAGGTCATTGGATTAGAATGAAGGTCATCAGAGGTCATTGGATTAGAATGAGGGTCATCTGAGGTCATTGGATTAGAATGGTCATCTGAGGTCATTGGATTAGAATGAAGGTCATCAGAGGTCATTGGATTAGAATGAAGGTCAGTTGAAGTCATTGGATTAGAATGAAGGTCAGTTGAAGTCATTGGATTAGAATGAAGGTCATCAGAGGTCATTGGATTAGAATGAAGGTCAGTTGAAGTCATTGGATTAGAATGAGGGTAATCTGAGGTCATTGGATTAGAATGAAGGTCAGTTGAAGTCATTGGATTAGAATGAGGGTCATCAGAGGTCATTGGATTAGAATGAAGATCAGTTGAAATCATTGGATTAGAATGAAGGTCACCTGAGGTCACTGGACTAGAATGAAGGTCACTTGAGGTCATTGGATTAGAATGAAGGTCATCAGAGGTCATTGGATTAGAATGAGGGTCATCTGAGGTCATTGGATTAGAATGGTCATCTGAGGTCATTGGATTAGAATGAAGGTCATCAGAGGTCATTGGATTAGAATGAAGGTCAGTTGAAGTCATTGGATTAGAATGAAGGTCAGTTGAAGTCATTGGATTAGAATGAAGGTCATCAGAGGTCATTGGATTAGAATGAAGGTCAGTTGAAGTCATTGGATTAGAATGAGGGTCATCTGAGGTCATTGGATTAGAATGAAGGTCAGTTGAAGTCATTGGATTAGAATGAGGGTCATCTGAGGTCATTGGATTAGAATGAAGATCAGTTGAAATCATTGGATTAGAATGAAGGTCACCTGAGGTCACTGGACTAGAATGAAGGTCACTTGAGGTCATTGGATTAGAATGAAGGTCATCAGAGGTCACTGGATTAGAATGAAGGTTATCAGAGGTCACTAAATTAGAATGAGGGTCATCTGAGGTCACTGGACTAGAATGAGGGTCACCTGAGGTCTTTGGATTAAAATGAAGTTCACCTGAGGTCATATGATCAGGATTAGAGACACTTAAGGTCATTGTATGAGGGTCACCTGAGGTCATTGGATTAAAACGAGGGTCGCCAAGATCATAAGATCAGAATTAGGGTCACCTAAGGTCATATGATTGCAATGAGGGTCATCTGAGGTCATCGCAGACTCAGTCATTAGATATTTTAGTGCATGCACTTCTAAAAAGGCCTCAGAAGAGTGGACAGTATCTTGAGTCTAAATTGGTGCAATTTACTGTGACAGATAAACCCACAAGGACGGTGCAGATGTCCAACGATATGTATAATAAAGGACAAATTGTCATATCAATCATTAATTGTTCAAGTAATAAATTTCGAAAAAAAGTATTGATTAATTTCAATCACAAATATAATGATTGATTATGAATTGTTGTTTGTCCGATAAATGACCGTGACTAGAATTTTAATTTAATAATAAATTAATATGTATATTTAATAACACGTACTACTGAATAAGCATATATATAAGTAGTTGCACAGCATGAAAGCATTAAAAAAGAAAATTAACTAAAAATAAAAATACTACTGGTGTAAAAGCGGGTTGGTAAATACTTGAAACAGAAGCTTTTAAGGCTAATTAATAATAGTAGCAAGGCAGCGCAGAAGCAGTTAAAGGAAATAAATAAATATTAATATAATTTCTAAAATAAACATTATAAAACATTCATGGAAGCTGAGCCATGAAAATTGTCGCTATTATTTAAAAATTCTGTAGATAAGTCAATAGAAAAGCATACTGCACTACTTTTTTATTCTTGTGAGTAGAATACTTAGCGAATTGCAAGCGGTTTATTAAAAAAATAACAAAATTAATCGATATGCACTTAACATACTACTAACAATATCAGCGCTCACATTCGAAAAAAACTGATTGCAAATGCCACATTAAAGAACAAAAAACCATAATTTACATACACGTAAGCAGCAGAGCCATGTATGTTATGCACGCAAATTTTATGCCTAAATATTAGATATTTCTGAATATTTCCGCAAACTTAACTTAAACAAGATTTTTCTAATCTCACTACGAGATATCTAATCTCACTATGAAATTTCTAATCTCACTATTAGATTTCTAGTGTTACCATGAGATTGCAGCACTCAATAAAGTGATTTTAAATTAGCAGAGGAAAGCAAAATAATTTGGAGCTGCAAAAATCAATAAAACAAAATATAGTTATGACGACACAAAAATATTATTTTTCTGAACCAGAAAATATGAACAAGCTTTCGAAAAGTGCTGACAGTTAATGACATTTGAAGGTCAGCCGGTCACACCTTGGAATTCCGCCGCCAAATGGAAGTGAACATGGACACGAAACTGGGCATCACGAAAGACTGAAAAAGTGCAAAGGAGAGAGTAATGGATTACTAATGGCCCAGTTGTTACAGAATTACAGAAATTAAAAATAGAGTACAGATAGGCCACCCCAGATTACAGAAACCCAAAACCAGATTACAGAATCGCCAATCCAGATTACAGAATCGCCACTCCAGATTACAGAATCGCCACTCCAGATTACAGAATCGTCACTTCAGATTACAGAATCGTCACTTCAGATTACAGAATCGTCACTCCAGATTACAGAATCGCCACTCCAGATTACAGAATCGTCACTACAGATTACAGAATCGTCACTCTAGATTACAGAATCGTCACTTCAGATTACAGAATCGTCACTTCAGATTACAGAATCGTCACTTCAGATTACAGAATCGTCACTCCAGATTACAGAATCGTCACTACAGATTACAGAATCGTCACTACAGATTACAGAATCGTCACTCCAGATTACAGAATCGTCACTCCAGGTTACAGAATCGCCAATCCAGATTACAGAATCGTCACTCCAGGTTACAGAATCGTCACTTCAGATTACAGAATCGTCACTTCAGATTACAGAATCGCCACTCCAGGTTACAGAATCGTCCATCCAGGTTACAGAATCGTCCATCCAGGTTACAGAAACGCCACCGCATACTAAGCTACAAACTCTCACCCTTCTATTGTGCCCCTCAGTCGCCGTGGCCTCATCAGCAGTCGCAGCCTCAGTCCTGGCCGCAGCAGTCCGAGAGTCCAGGCATTTCTGATAGCGCAGGTTGCAGGCAGCCTGCACAGTTTTGCACAGAGCACCGCAGTCGGGTTCGCACCGGCACAGGTGACATTCGGAACAGCCGGCGGCATTTTGAAACACCAGCCCAGCCAGCTGCACAGAGCGCCTGCTGACGCCCATGAATCTCAGGAATCGAACCCGGAACTCCACCCGAGCGGGCAGACAGTCGTTAATCACGATGCTGATAGTCGATGGCGAGGCCATCAATACAGCAGACTCGGCGGATTTCAACAGGACAATTGAGTCAATAGCCGAGTTGAGCTGGTCAATATCAATGCTAGAGGAGTTGGCATTGAGTCGGTGTTGGTCCATGAGACACGAGCCCAGGTACTGACAGGGCACACATTTCTGAGGCTCAGCCTGCGGCGTGGGGAACAGGGCGAGGCTGAGGGGACGGCGCCTACCAGAGCTGGTAGAATTTGAATTAACCGATCCAGGCTCCGGTGATGAGGCTGGAGAAGCTGAGGAATTTGACGCGCTCATCATCATCATGAGCAGTTTGCAGCGGTGGCACAGGGCATTGGCCAGATTTGCGGCTGCGCTGCTGTCCGGCTGGCAGTGGAACACGTGACAGACAAATGCCCGGTTCGAACCCGGGCCCCCCACCTGTTCGCGGCTCACGTAGGCAAAATTTTGGCCAGAAGCTCCCCAGAGTCGGATGGAGAGCAGAGGCTGAGGCCGGGGAGAGTCCTTGGCCAGTGACTGGCCAGGACAGTACGTGAGCAGTTTCCAGTCCAGCTGCAGATAGCTGTCAAGGACTCCCGCATCGGTTGGACTGCCTGGTGCTGCGGACACAGCTCGAATGCACTGATTGACAGCTCGGCTGGACCGGTTTGAGCAGACAATATCCGAGTTGTCAACCCGGCGCCAGCCCAGGTAGCGAGCGCTAAACTGCAGTGACTCGGGTGACTCGGCAACGGAGGCTGCGGCAGCGGCTGATGAGCTCGAGGCCTCAGGTGATGCAGCTCGGGTTGAGCTGCTGGGCGCTGAGTCGGGTGGAGGGCTCTGCACCGGTGATGGGATGATGGCCGCTGCGTGAGGGTAGGGGGAGGCAGTCAGCAGGGACAATAAGTCAGTTATAAACCAGCGCATTTTAAGCTTATCCACTCATGACCCAGTGACCTCAGATGACCTATCGGATTCAACAGAGACTACATGGTTACTGACCTCAGTCGACCCAAGACTACATAGTTACTGACCTCAGTTGACCCAAGACTACATAGTTACTGACCTCAATTGACCCAAGACTACATAGTTACTGACCTCAGTTGACCCAAGACTACATGGTTACTGACCTCAGTTGACCCAAGACTACATAGTTACTGACCTCAGTTGACCCACGACTACATAGTTACTGACCTCAGTTGACCCAAGACTACATAGTTACTGACCTCAGTTGACCCAAGACTACATAGCTGACCTCAGTTGACCCAAGACTACATGGTTACTGACCTCAGTCGACCCAAGACTACATAGTTACTGACCTCAATTGACCCAAGACTACATAGTTACTGACCTCAGTTGACCCAAGACTACATGGTTACTGACCTCAGTTGACCCAAGACTACATAGTTACTGACCTCAGTTGACCCAAGACTACATGGTTACTGACCTCAGTTGACCCAAGACTACATAGTTACTGACCTCAGTTGACCCAAGACTACATGGTTACTGACCTCAGTTGACCCAAGACTACATAGTTACTGACCTCAGTTGACCCAAGACTACATAGCTGACCTCAGTTGACCCAAGACTACATGGTTACTGACCTCAGTCGACCCAAGACTACATAGATACTGACCTCAGTTGACCCAAGACTACATAGTTACTGACCTCAGTTGACCCAAGACTACATAGTTACTGACCTCAGTTGACCCAAGACTACATAGTTACTGACCTCAGTTGACCCAAGACTACATAGTTACTGACCTCAGTTGACCCAAGACTACATAGTTACTGACCTCAGTTGACCCAAGACTACATAGTTACTGACCTCAGTTGACCCAAGACTACATGGTTACTGACCTCAGTTGACCCAAGACTACATAGTTACTGACCTCAGTTGACCCAAGACTACATAGTTACTGACCTCAGTTGACCCAAGACTACATAGTTACTGACCTCAGTTGACCCAAGACTACATGGTTACTGACCTCAGTTGACCCAAGACTACATAGTTACTGACCTCAGTTGACCCAAGACTACATGGTTACTGACCTCAGTTGACCCAAGACTACATAGCTACTGACCTCAGTTGACCCAAGACTACATAGCTGACCTCAGTTGACCCAAGACTACATAGCTGACCTCAGTTGACCCAAGACTACATAGCTGACCTCAGTTGACCCAAGACTACATAGCTGACCTCAGTTGACCCAAGACTACATAGCTGACCTCAGTTGACCCAAGACTACATAGCTGACCTCAGTTGACCCAAGGCTACATAGCTGACCTCAGTTGACCCAAGACTACATAGCTGACCTCAGTTGACCCAAGACTACATAGCTGACCTCAGTTGACCCAAGACTACATAGCTACTGACTTCAGTTGACCCAAGACTACATAGCTACTGACCTCAGTTGACCCAAGACTACATAGCTGACCTCAGTTGACCCAAGACTACATAGCTAACCTCAGTTGACCCAAGACTACATGGTTACTGACCTCAGTCGACCCAAGACTACATAGATACTGACCTCAGTTGACCCAAGACTACATAGTTACTGACCTCAGTTGACCCAAGACTACATAGTTACTGACCTCAGTTGACCCAAGACTACATAGCTACTGACCTCAGTTGACCGAAGACTACATAGTTACTGACCTCAGTTGACCCAAGACTACATAGCTACTGACCTCAGTTGACCGAAGACTACATAGTTACTGACCTCATGGCCTAGGACCTACCAACCGAGCCTCGCAATAAGTCCCAATAAGAGTCAATAAAAAGGCCCCAATGCTCACCTCCCCCGCCGCTGAAGTAGAAGCTCCTGGGCCTGCTGGGCTGGTCCCCGGGAGCGGGTGGATCCCGCTGAATCGTACCGGAAGGCACATGCCAGTAGTAGTCGCCAATATCGTCTTCGTGTCGCTCCCATCCGGCGGGCAGTCGCAGGCAGTAGCTGGAGGTCGGGCAGCTGCTCACCCCGCTGTCCGGAGAGCTCACCCGAGCTGGCTTGGCCTGTGCTCGCTGGGACTTTGCCAATTCGGTGTCCGAGTTTAGACTCGGGCTTGAGGCGGAGGCTGACAATTAAAGAAAAAATGAGCTTATTCGTATGCGGATAGAGCAGATAGTGTCTAGGATCATCCGAGGTCAGCAAGTAGTGTCTAGGGTCATCCGAGGTCAGCAAGTAGTGTCTAGGGTCATCCGAGGTCAGTAAGTAGTGTCTAAGGTCATCCGAGGTCAGCAAGTAGTGTCTATGGGGTCATCCAAGGTCAGTGCAAGTAGTGTCTAGGGTCATCCAAGGTCAGCAAGTAGTGTCTAGGGTCATCCGAGGTCAGCAAGTAGTGTCTAGGGTCATCCGATGTCAGCAAGTAGTGTCTAGGGTCATCCATGGTCAGCAAGTAGTGTCTATGGGGTCATCCAAGGTCAGTGCAAGTAGTGTCTAGGGTCATTCAAGGTCAGCAAGTAGTGTCTAGGGTCATTCGAGGTCAGCAAGTAGTGTCTAGGGTCATTCGAGGTCAGCAAGTAGTGTCTAGGGTCATCCAAGGTCAGCAAGTAGCGTCTATGGGGCATGCTTGGGCGCAACCTTGGGATTCACTCGGCCGTTTCTATTGGCAACACACACATGTAAGTCGCTATTGGACGGAATAGTAGTCACGTGACTGCTCTCAGCCAATAGCGACTTATATGTATGTGTTTCCAATAGAAACGGCCAGGTGATTCCCAAAGTTGCGCATGTATGCTATGGGGTCATTCAAGGTCAGTGCAAGTAGTGTCTGGGGTCATCCGAGGTCAGCAAGTAGTGTCTAGGGTCATCCGAGGTCAGTAAGTAGTGTCTAAGGTCATCCGAGGTCAGCAAGTAGTGTCTGGGGTTATCCAAGGTCAGCAAGTAGTGTCTAGGGTCATTCGAGGTCAGCAAGTAGTGTCTAGGGTCATCCGAGGTCAGCAAGTAGTGTCTAGGGTCATCCAAGGTCAGCAAGTACTGTCTATGGGGTCAGCCAAGATCATGCAAGTTAAAAAACGGTCATAGAAATAAAATAGCAGATAGTAAAACATTTAAGAAAAAATAGCTTTTTGACTACTGCTCTCAGTAGCAACCATCGCCCATTGTCAAAATAATCAGATATAATTTTGGTTAACATTTTTTTATCAAAGAGACGTTCCCTCTCTTGATCAGACAAACCCAGACTCAGGGTAGACAGAAAGTGCAACATCATGGAAATGAAGCATTATTAAAAGGTAGAGAGAAACGGACAGACACACACAGGGGAGGCTGGGAGGGAGCAGATGCAGATTGAGATAATTTTAGTGCTTGCTCGCGGAGCCGATACAGGCAAAAGGGGATCAGATGTGAGCGCTTATTTCACAGCGCGTGTGGGCGCATTAAACTCGGGGGCCCACTGGATGGGGGGTTGGATGGGATAGGAGAGAGAAAGAGAGAGAGAGAGAGAGTGAGCAGACAAATTACACGAAATCGAAAATGATGGGGCTCTATCATCTGTCTGTAGGCTTGGATAGCTGTTTAGCGGGCTACAGAGGCAAGCCTAAAATGGGAAAACAGAAACTAAAGTGAATCATAATTTAACTTGACCTTGACATTATTTTTTGAGACATTAGGGCTTTGATAAAAATTATACTTTGAGTCAGGAAATAAGGCTCTGGGTTATCTGAGGTCAGGAGATAAGGGTCTGAGCAATTTAGAGTCAGGAGATTAGGAGTCTAAAAGTACAACTCTATAGAGCATAGGTTGTATATTAGGTTCCTTATTACTGGAAGACTGACATGGAAATTCCCAATAAACTGCTCACTCATGGCACGAACGACAGTCTGAACTGGCATCAATTTTACGAGACATCTGAGAACCAGGAAGACTTGCCTTGTATATTTTTTATTAATGGCAGAGGCCTGGGGGTCGGGACACTACAGATGGGATAGACTGAGGAATACAACTGAGGGATAAATCAGGGAGAGCATCGTGTATTGATGGATTCCATCGAGTGCTGTGCTAGTTTAAGGGTTGCTTCTGCGTTACAGACTGGGTGGATAGATAGATAGATAGATAGATAGATAGATAGATAGATAGATAGATAGATAGATAGATAGATAGATAGATAGATAGATAGATAGATAGATAGATAGATAGATAGATAGATAGATAGATAGATAGATAGATAGGTAGATAAACAGAGGCAGACAGCCGCACGGGGCACACGATCGGACAGCTACAGAAAAAGTGATTCGGGGAAAAGAAAGCACATGGAGGGGGACAGCCAGATGGAGAGGACGCAGGCGGAACAGGGAGCTGACTGATGCGTCCGGCTGATTGCCGCAGAAAAAAATCGAAGGGACGACAGGGAGAGAAGCTGCAAAAGAGGGAACTAAACTATCTTTGGGCTCCTGGCAACGAAAAAAATAATAAGGCCACGGACCAAGTTCACGACCGAGGCAGTAAAACGGATGGTCTTCGTTCGATCCGTTCGTCTTAGTTTGTACTTTTAAAGATGCAGGCGGTGCTTATTTTTAAACGGTTTAAGAACTCACCCATTGCAAAGCCTGCGATTCAGCTCAGATCCATGTTCAGGGTTTCCACATTCAGCTGTCATACATCTTGTAGCCAACATGAATTAGATTAGCAGAAATTTTATTTTTTTTAAATAAATATTAATAGATTATTACTTAGACTAATTGGTAGACTCTTACACTGATGGATTGCTAGACTATGCACTGATGGATTGCTAGACTATGCACTGATGGATTGCTAGACTGTGCACTGATGGATTGCTAGACTATGCACTGATGGATTGCTAGACTGTGCACTGATGGATTGCTAGACTCTTACACTGATGGATTGCTAGATTATGCACTGATGGATTGCTAGACTATGCACTGATGGATTGCTAGACTCTTACACTGATGGATTGCTAGACTATGCACTGATGGATTGCTAGACTCTTACACTGATGGATTGCTAGACTATGCACTGATGGATTGCTAGACTATGCACTGATGGATTGCTAGACTATGCACTGATGGATTGCTAGACTATGCACTGATGGATTGCTAGACTATGCACTGATGGATTGCTAGACTCTTACACTGATGGATTGCTAGACTATGCACTGATGGATTGCTAGACTCTTACACTGATGGATTGCTAGACTATGCACTGATGGATTGCTAGACTATGCACTGATGGATTGCTAGACTATGCACTGATGGATTGCTAGACTATGCACTGATGGATTGCTAGACTATGCACTGATGGATTGCTAGACTATGCACTGATGGATTGCTAGACTATGCACTGATGGATTGCTAGACTCTTACACTGATGGATTGCTAGACTATGCACTGATGGATTGCTAGACTATGCACTGATGGATTGCTAGACTATGCACTGATGGATTGCTAGACTATGCACTGATGGATTGCTAGACTCTTACACTGATGGATTGCTAGACTATGCACTGATGGATTGCTAGACTATACACTGATGGATTGCTAGACTCTTACACTGATGGATTGCTAGACTATGCACTGATGGATTGCTAGACTATGCACTGATGGATTGCTAGACTATGCACTGATGGATTGCTAGACTATGCACTGATGGATTGCTAGACTCTTACACTGATGGATTGCTAGACTATGCACTGATGGATTGCTAGACTATACACTGATGGATTGCTAGACTCTTACACTGATGGATTGCTAGACTATGCACTGATGGATTGCTAGACTATGCACTGATGGATTGCTAGACTATGCACTGATGGATTGCTAGACTATGCACTGATGGATTGCTAGACTATGCACTGATGGATTGCTAGACTATGCACTGATGGATTGCTAGACTCTTACACTGATGGATTGCTAGACTATGCACTGATGGATTGCTAGACTATACACTGATGGATTGCTAGACTCTTACACTGATGGATTGCTAGACTATGCACTGATGGATTGCTAGACTATGCACTGATGGATTGCTAGACTATGCACTGATGGATTGCTAGACTATGCACTGATGGATTGCTAGACTGTGCACCAATGGATTGCTAGACTATACACTGATGGATTGCTAGACTCTTACACTGATGGATTGCTAGACTATGCACTGATGGATTGCTAGACTATGCACTGATGGATTGCTAGACTATGCACTGATGGATTGCTAGACTATGCACTGATGGATTGCTAGACTGTGCACCAATGGATTGCTAGACTATGCACTGATGGATTGCTAGACTGTGCACCAATGGATTGCTAGACTATGCACTGATGGATTGCTAGACTGTGCACCAATGGATTGCTAGACTATGCACTGATGGATTGCTAGACTGTGCACCAATGGATTGCCAGACTACGCACTCGTATTACTAGAGTGAATCTAAATAAGTATAAAAGCAGTTTATCGTCTTTCCTAGAATCACAGAGGCGTCAGAAAGGATAGAATAAATTATATTTATGAATTATACAACTAAATAAATAACTTTTTGATTGCCATACACACAAGTGGAACGCAAGCATACCTTTTTCATACTATGAAAGAAAATATGATTCGTACATGAAACAAGACAGAACGAAAGCTAAAAAATACACCAGTAAATATTCGCAATTGAACAATAATTACATATAATTTACTATTTCAATAATAGATTAATGTTCAGTATAAATTAGGGTTAGTAAATAAATATATTTATGAAAGCCCACACAGTATTACGTAAGCAAAATACTTGAATTTAACCCCAAAAATATCAATTATCTTAAAAGGTAAGAGTTATTGGCAAAAACTTGTTGCAAAATTATTTTTAATACTAATTTGTTAATTTGTTTAATTGTTTGAGCATCCCAGCTGGAGCGGTATAAGCGTTTTGATAAAGTTTATAAAAAAGAATACTACAGAAAGTTTAATAAACAGTTTTCGGCAAGGTATAAAGTACATAGTGTACTAATAATTCTAATTAATATTATAATTATTTGTGACAGTTATAAGTGCTTAAGCATACATTAGGGACGATTGTTAAAAATACATTTGACGGAATAGGAATTACATATCGTTTATGCATAGCATAGCAATATTAATGTATAATTTACTGTGTACAGAATCACGCATTGCACCAAAGTTTTGCCTCGCCAAGGAAAGCAATAAAAAGCTTTAAAGTATTCGAGGCTTTTATAACTTCTACTAAACATGTACAAAAATACTAATTAGGTCTGCTGTTTTATTTGTCCTGCATTAACTAACAAGCAAATTTATTGGCGACAGCAATGGGGATAAGATTAGAAAATGGAGAGGGAGGGGTGAGAGGTGGACAGGAGAGAAGTGAGATAGAGGCGAGGCAGAGGGGTGGGGGAGAGGCAGAGGGGCGGAGGGAGAGGCAGAGGGGTGGGGGAGAGGCAGAGGGGTGGGGAGAGGCAGAGGGGCGGAGGGAGAGGCAGAGGGGTGGGGAGAGACAGAGGGGTGGGGGAGAGGCAGAGGGGTGGGGGAGAGGCAGAGGGGTGGGGAGAGGCAGAGGGGTGGGGGAGAGGCAGAGGGGTGGGGAGAGGCAGAGGGGTGGGGAGAGGCAGAGGGGCGGAGGGAGAGGCAGAGGGGGGGAGAGGCAGAGGGGTGGGGAGAGGCGGAGGGGTGGGGAAGAGACAGAGGGGTGGAGGAGAAGCAGAGGGGTGGGGAGAGAGGCAGAGGGAGAAGCAGAGGCAAGAGACGGGTCAGAACTGCAGGCAGTAAAATTCGGTACAAAAGCTCCATAAATAATGATAATATGATGAAACACGCATGCAATACAGAAGCCAGTAAAAGTCAAGCAAGGACACTGGACGCCAGACAGGGGCAGCAGTTATCTTAGACGGACAAGCAAATAAAGCGGAGATCTGCGGAGCTGAAAAACTGAATTCTTTTCTGGTTTATAAATTATCTTCGAAAATTTCATAAAAATATTCAATACAGCAAATTGTGGTTTGAAGCTTTTAAAAATGGTTCATCTGTGATTCGTTGTCAGATAGGGCGCCGATTATCTCAATTTGTCAGATAGGGCGCCGATTATCTCAATGTGTCAGATAAGGGCGCCGATTATCTCAATGTGTCAGATATGGCGTCAATAATCTTAATGTATCAGATATGGCGTCAATAATCTTAATGTGTCAGATATGGCGTCAATAATCTTAATGTGTCAGATATGGCGTCAATAATCTTAATGTGTCAGATATGGCGTCAATAATCTAAATGTGTCAGATATGGCGCCGATTATCTAAATGTGTCAGATATGGCGTCAATAATCTTAATGTGTCAGATATGGCGTCAATAATCTTAATGTGTCGGATATGGCGTCAATAATCTAAAAATGTCAGATATGGCGCCGATATCTAGATGTGTCAGATATGGCGCCAAAAATCTAAATGTGTCAGATACGGCGCCAAAAATCTAAATGTGTCAGATACGGCGCCAATATCTAAATGTGTCAGATACGGCGCCGATATCTAAATGTGTCAGATATGGCGTCAATAATCTTAATGTGTCAGATATGGCGTCAATAATCTTAATGTGTCAGATATGGCGTCAATAATCTTAATGTGTCAGATATGGCGCCGATTATATAATTGTGTCAGATATGGCGTCAATAATCTTAATGTGTCAGATATGGCGTCAATAATCTTAATGTGTCGGATATGGCGTCAATAATCTAAATATGTCAGATATGGCGCCGATATCTAGATGTGTCAGATATGGCGCCAAAAATCTAAATGTGTCAGATACGGCGCCAAAAATCTAAATGTGTCAGATACGGCGCCAATATCTAAATGTGTCAGATATGGCGCCGATTATCTAAATGTGTCAGACAGGGCGCCGATTATCTCAATGTGTCAGATATGGCGCCGATTATCTCAATGTGTCAGAAAAGGGCGCCGATTATCTCAATGTGTCAGATAGGGCGCCGATTATCTCAATGTGTCAGATAGGGCGCCGATTATCTCAATGTGTCAGATAAGGCGTCGATTATCTTACTGTGTCAGATATGGCGTTGATTAATTGGGGAGTCAGATATGGCGCTAACCAATTAGGATGTCAGATAAGGGCAGATAGGGGCGCCAAAAAAGCCATTAAATTCAAAACTAGAGATCGATTCATCAGTAAAACAAAACACACACACAGATCACTGCAGGATCTGAATATAGTTGCTGGGGATTATCCCAGAGCGGCCGTTGATCATCCCGAAGCACCAGCCATCCACGCGGGCGATCCGCTGCACATCGTACACCAGCTCGTTGGCTTCGAACGACAGCTCGGCTGGCGAGTCACCGGTGCAAGCGTACAGGGTTCGGGCGCAACGCTTGGGGCCTTCCAAGTTCATGCCTAGCTGAGACACAAGGCCGCTGCTGTTGTTATTGCCAATGCTGTAGCCTAATAGATTTGTTCCTTGCCCCGAGCCTTTTTTTGAACCTTTCCTTGCTTCCATAGGAGAAGCCAGAGGAGGAGCAGCGGCAGTAGAAGAAGCAGAAAAAGAAGACCGATTGGAAGCGTCAATCGGAGAGGCGCATAGAAACCGGTCGGGATGCTGCATCAGAGCTAAGACCAGATACCGGCCAGTAATCGCGCAGGCCTGCATGCTCTGCAGGTTGACCTGCTGAGGCCAGCACAGTGTTGGAGCGAACACGATGGCCACATTGGCCGGTGTCATTTTGTTCACCTCCGACCGGTCGGTCAACCGGCCGAAATGCGACATCAGCGACTGGAGTAGGCGGCGGTTTTGCTGCGGCAGGCTGGAGTCCATCTCGCTGCGTAGTTGATCGATGGTATCGGGCGATTCCACCAGGGCGGAGGCCTCGGCCCCAGTGGCTGACAGCAACTGCAGGAGGCGCTCAACTACTGCGTAAGTCATGAGGGGCTCCGGTAGCTGCTTCAGGTAGCGCTTCACACTGCTGCTCAGGACCCGGACATCCACCTGGTCGAGCTGGGTTGGTGGGTGGGGAAATGAGGATGAGGCTTAAGAGAGCTGAGAAGCTGACAGCAGTTGGGAAAATCTCGAATCTTAATCCCAAAACCTAGATCTAGAATCAGGGGGGCCGTAGCCCAGCGGTAGCGCAGCTGCTCTGGTGTGCCAGCGACCCAGGCTCGATTCCAAGTGCAGTCACATTAATTTGGGGCTGAATTGGAATCTCGGCTTGGCTCTGCTCGTGCAATTAACCCCCCTTGAGGGCCAACCCCCCAAGGCGCAGTGAAGTGTACATGCCTAACGATAATATAAAGTTAGGGCCGCTGTACACTCCTGTGTGAGTGTGTGCCTGCGTACATATCCGCGCGCTTGTGTGCCTGCTCAGGGGAGTCGGCGGAATGGGATGTAATGCCTCTCGCCGGTTGTGTGCCCATGTCGCTTAAAGTGCGCCAGGGTGCACACAACCCCCCTGCCTCTAATAAAAAAAAAGATCTAGAATCGCATTTCCCAAACACAGAATCCAAGATCCCAAATCGCGAATAACTATTTTCAAGTTACACGATGTGAGCGTAAAAATTCGTTTTGTAAGTCTGTTTTGTTCACATTTTTCTTCTTAGTGAACAAAATCAAATTAGACATGATTTACACCACTGCATGTCCAGAGCACATCTGAGACAACTTTGGTAGAAAATTCCTTTCATTTTTTATTGTGCGTCACCAGAGTAAGATAATTAAGATGAATGCACACTAATGTCAGTCTTTAAGGATTTCTTTTAATAAATATTATTCACATGGACATTTAGTTGGCACTGTGACCTGTGACTATTTTTACCAGATATTTTTCTGCATGCAGCTTGGTAAAAACATAAGTTTAACAAAGCCAAAAAAGTTTTAGTAGCGATTTGATTTCCTATTGTTTTTTCATATTGTTTTGTTTTGCAATTTAGTGTGCGATTGGAAAAGGATTCCCAAGTTGGAAACCATTCTGATCAAGTGACGTTTTCTACCATCAACACCAACGAAAGCTTGTTGTCTAAATGGTCAGTGCATGAGGCTGGTAGTCTGAAATTTCAAGACAAGTTCCTATCAGGAAGTGTTTTTATCATCCGTTTATTTTGGTACATCAAAGCTGGAAAGTTCCAACAAATTTATTCAACCCTCAAGTGTAATTTGCGAAGTTCGTGAAGATTTATAGCCGGCAGGAAATTCTGGCTATAGCTCTTGCGACTACTGTACAAGCCCAGGCTTCTACACCATCAGGTCGCGAAAACAGTAGCTTTTTTTTCCTGAAGTTCAAGTCGTATAAACCAAAAGCACAACCAAGAATTCGGCTGTCCACATTAGAGGAGCTTTCCCTCGACATGACGCGTAGTTTTTCATGCATGTGATCTACAGAGGCTGTGGACTAGAACTGCTTATGCACTTGTTGTGTGGAAATAAGTACCTTTATATTGGAAGCGCCAGTCAGCGGGAGATCACTTGTTCGTTTCGCAGAATTGGCAGGCACACCGTTTGACTTCCAGTGGAAACCCAATTAAATGTATTTAACACCTTAGGTAGTAGAAGGCCACCGAACTGCGGCAGTTTTGCCTTTACCTAATACCTTTAATGCTCATTCGATTTTGTTCCCATACCAAGCCAAAATTGACCTATTGCTATGCTTCCATCTTATCTCCATTTTGCTTTACTGTGAGAATGTCATTGAACAGTATATGACAGCATTTTACAGTATCTCAGAGATTCCGATTTTCGATTGATCTTGTCGGCTCTTCGTGCATAGTCTCCAGCATCTTATTCAAGATTATATTGTGTACGAAAGTGTGAAAAATTTCTTTGTCTTCAGTTTCAAAAATTTAACTAAATTTTTAGTGAAAAGCTTAGTTTGATCTTCAAGCCAGCACTACTACGTGAAGTCCAACCCTAGTAATAAGCAAAAATTATTTGCGCGGCACTTTTCCAAACATGCTCTTCTTTCAAGAGGATTAGAAAAGAACAAACAAATTTTCTCCGAACTGAAGCAGTGCAATGTCTTCTTGAGTTGTCTTGAATTGCGGGAGGAAGACAGCCTGCAAGTTAGTGAGCATCTTGTGTCAGACTATATCAGGAGTCTATATCAATGTCTATATCAGAAGACATTGCCGTTGAGCCTATTCTTCTGTATGGCATAGAAGCTGTACCAATGACTGCGACACGACAGCAAGCCCTGGATGCCCACTACAGGTCGCTGCTCCGCTATGCCCTGGGTGTGCACTACCCTGATACAGTGCCGACCAGGGACCTGATGACTCGCGCTGGTGTTCCCGCGCTCAGCTGCACTATACGCAAACGCCGACAGATGTTACTTGGCCATTGCCTAAGAAGCTACGGCCGCGGCGAGCAAAATCCTCTGGCGCTGGCTCTCCTGCATCAGCCCACTGAGCGCCTGCGCCGTGGACAAGGCCGAACTGTGACGCTATATGATACGTTTTTGACTGACTTGCAGGCCATCGGACTCAGCCCCCAGTCCGCTATGACTTGCCCTTCTCGGTTGTTCTGCGAACGCGTCCGCGCAAAGACTAGCTAGATGTCTCTTTGTCTGTGCTTCTCTCTGCGTCGCTATATATATATATATATCAGGAGTTGAAGAAACTCGAGTTATTTTATTGTCAGCCAATTTGCTCGTCAGAGTAGGTAGGTATCTACAAGCTCAGACATCTCTATGTTTCTCTTCAAAGTGTGCCAGGTGGACGAGGTTTTGTCAAACTGATGGTTTGAACACCCTAGAAGTACAGAAGCAGGAGCCGACATTTGCTATGCTGTGACCCCCCCTCTACACCATATTCGTAACATAGCAAGGTAAGGCTACGAGGACTCGTATCATAGACATAGTTGGCAAGATTTTAGAAATTGTCACTTTTATTACGCTGCTTTATATAGCTAAAGTCATTTTGCTACTGTACTCGTAATATCTAAATTCCACGTATTCGCTAATGAAATTACCTTAGTTTTAGGTCAATAATTTTTTATGTGTTTCAGTCGTTTTTCTCTTGTTCAATTTGGGATCGAGGGCGGCACTGTTATAATTTCCTGAAAGTGACTAGAGCATCAATGGACAACAACTTCACGCATACGGTACCCACCAGAACACCAAAATCGGATCACTGTGCTTTAAGCATAGAAAACCAGATGAGAAAAAAATGTTTAATGGCGGCGAGACTCGGTATCGGATAGCGAGACGCAGGTGCTCAAAGAAGACGCCAACCTCCAAGTCGACTGCACCTGGAGAGCATCGATGCTGAACAGCAAAATAAACCAGCCAAGAAGACGTCCAGTAAATTTAAGACGCCTCTTGGCGCTTTGCTGTCACAGTTTTTAACATCGACGCCTAACAGAGCCGACGGTAGCAGCAGTGCAAAGATCTCAGGCGCCCTGTGGAGCCCGTTCTTTCGCCATGGCACTGCCTGGACAAACAAGTGTCCATCGTGGTCGACCTGGTCGCGCGATCGCTGAAAGAACCCTGGACCTCCACCTCCTTCAGCCGGCTGACGTCCTCATCTGGACCGACGGATCTACCTGCCCGGACGGTAACGCGTCAGGAGGGAGACCCATCATTACCTCGGACCCCTTAGGGCTTCGAGAAGAGGTCTGCGTACCGGCCGGCCGCTGGAATAGCAGCACCAACGCTGAACTCATCGGTATTGAGGCGGCCCTTACCCGCCTGGCCGAGATCTTCCTTGATGGCGGTAGTCCAACTGTTACCGTTAGGCTTTGCACGGATTCCCGCGCCGGCCTCCAGATGATATTGCGCGGTCCGACTGTCGCGGCGGAAGACGTCACCCGACGTGTCTGGGCTATCATTGCTGCTCTGCCGAGCGACTGTAATATTCATTTGCAATTGGTGCCAGGCCATGCAAACCTCCCCGGAAACGAAGCGGCCGACGAGATGGCTGGGAAAGCAACCGAGGCTCAGCAGCAGCCGACCATCGTCACCCCAGCCGCCGCTAAGACAGCTATCAACCACTTTCTGCGAGGCTGGCGCAGAAAGCGAGACTGCATGCACCCGTTTCCGAGTCCGACACCTGGCCATGACGATCTGCCGAGATGGGGCCAGGTTACGATCAGTCAGCTGGAGACCCGCAAATCACCGCTAACGCGCGACACGCTCCACCGGTTCGGCCTCACCCCCAACGACCACTGCACTACCTGCGGGGAGCCGGACTCGGTCGAACACCTTCTACTGACCTGCCCAGGCCACCACCAGGCTCGCATCCGCACCTGGGGTGGAATCATCATCAACTGGCACACCGTGCTTGGAGGCGAGGGCAGCCCCTCGTCTGTGATTACCTGCGAAGTGTGGGCAGCCAGGATCGACGACCCAGGCGGCAGAGCGGCCCCGACCCGGCCACCTGCGGGCGGCCGGAGGTCGGAGTGAAGAGAGAGAGAGAGAGAGAGAGAGAGAGAGAGAGAGAGAGAGAGAGCAGTGCGAAGAAGAGGAAGACAAAAAAATTACGTCACAGTCATGCTGATGACAGTAAGATGAAGCGGACGAATCATGAAGGCCTCTAGACGAACATCAAGTAGAAAGCGACAGAAATGCTTGTGTTGTGTTGTGCACTTTTGCAGTGCCTGTGTACCTGCCTCCCAGCGGGCTGAGTCACCCCTCAACTAGTTGTTTACAGTTTTTTTGTTATTCACCCCCTTTTTGCGTTGCCGCAGCCAGAGGCTTAAGTTTTGCATTTGTTCGCTCGCCCTGCGTGGCGATTGGTCGCGGCCAGCCAGTCGCGTAGTGATTGGCTGAGCCGGCGGTGGGCTTGGTGGCCGTCCCCCGGGGGGGGGGTTGGTGGGGTGGTGGAGTTGAGAGCGCGTGGCCCTCCCCCCTCCGCGGGCGTGTGCTATTTAACATCGCTCGCGGCGGGTTGGAGCGGTGCGCGTCTCGACGGTCCCCTCTCTGTGCACGTGGTTCTCCGTCAGAGCTATCTACAGCCCAAGTTACACAGCCCAAGTTATACAGACCCCCTTTGATAAAGAAATACACCAAAGAAGGCCATCTTCCTGAGCCCTGAGCGACAGCTGCCAACTAAGTAAGTGCGCGTCCTGTCTTCTTTCTTTCGGTTGTCTAGGGGGGCAGAGAGTCCGTGTGTCCGGACGCCGACTCAGCTAGTTGGGGTTGATACGGCAGTAGTATACCTACCGTACGCCTCTACACCTCTACGCCAGCCAGTGCGTCCCGACGCCTCGCTGAAGGCGGCCCGCACCACTGCGTCCCGACGCGTGGAAAGGCTGCGTGGGTGCGTCCTGACGCCCCAGACTGTCAGGGGAAGTGCTCGCCCTAGCGCCCGCGCGCAGGCTTAGCAAGGACCCGCTTGTACTGTACCCTGTAGGACCACCCTACTGCCGGGTCGGGGGCTGCAGGGATACAACACTTGGGCAAAGGGGTCTCTTCGTCGGTTCGAAGACGATCAAGTCGGAGGTGACAGAAATACTTCAACAACAGAGTCTCGATCTCGGATCCAGGAAGATCAAGTCAGAGGCGACAGAAATACTTCAACAACAGAGTCTCGATCTCGGATCCAGGAAGATCAAGTCGGAGGCGACAGGAATGCTTCGGCAACAGAGTCTCGATCTCGGATCGAGGAACATCAAGTCGGAGGTGACAGAAATACTTCAACAACAGAGTCTCGATCTCGATCCAGGAAGATCAAGTCCGAGGTGACAGGAATGTTTCATCAACAGAGTCTCTACATCGATTCGACAGGAGCTATAACATAGGCGGCGCATTCGCAGTCCTCCAGTGCGGAGTCTAATGCACATAAACTTAAAACTGTATGCCCAGTGCATTTAAATCGAGTGTTTTCTGGATTCATTTGGTTAATCCGCTGGTGTATTAGTTTATCCATTTGTCTGGACGATTAGCAAGCTTCCTTTGAGCAAGGGAAGTCAGAAGTCTGACGTGCCCAACCTTACGCCTTACTTGCCGCTGCGCTCACACAAGGACACACTTCAATCGAGAAGACACCTGGAGAAAATATTGCACTCCAGAGTGAATTGGAAAGTATTCCCATCAAATGATTCTGGATAGAACTCTGGTCAAGCTCAAGCTGCTCGTTCTGGGCCTCCTATTGCATCACCGGGCGGACAAATGACAAACATCGTTTTCAACTGGTTTTCAGACGTTTTGAAGACCAGCAGGCTGCTCAAGGGCAAGATAAGGACTAAGAAGAGCGTTGCAGGATTCATCGGTGATCGACGTAATGACGCACTTCAAGCCTGAAGACGAAGTGCAGAGGGCGATCGGATTTGAGACGTTACGTCGACTGGACGTCCAATTAGAACTTTCATGTAGTCCAGCGGACGTCCGATTGCTATACGGGCCGGATCCTGAATCTCAAATCCTTGATCCCAACTCTCGAATCCCAGATCCCAACTCTCGAATCCCAGATCCCAACTCTCGAATCCCAGATCCCAACTCTCGAATCCCAGATCCCAACTCTCGAATCCCAGATCCCAACTCTCGAATCCCAGATCTCAACTCTCGAATCCCAGATCCCAACTCCCGAATCCCAGATCCCAACTCTCGAATCCCAGATCTCAACTCTCGAATCCCAGATCCCAACTCCCGAATCCCAGATCCCAGCTCTCGAATCCCAGATCTCAACTCTCGAATCCCAGATCCCAACTCCCGAATCCTAGATCCCAACTCTCGAATCCCAGATCCCAACTCTCGAATCCCCTTTCCTCACCGATTGCACGGGCGCCATCCCATCCGGCCGGCCCATGATGAAGCCGCGCACAAACTCCTCCACCAGCTTGCTGCGGCCCTCCACCCGGTACAGGCCCTCCTCATCCAGGCAGCGTCTGTCCAGCTCGGCCAGACAGGCTTCGAATTGCTGGGCCTCGAACTCGGTGGGTCGCTGACGGCTTTCGTCGGCTTCGGAGGCCTCCTCGGCTGAAGCTGGCTCGCCGCGCAGAGACTGAGTCCAGCATTTGAACTCGCTGTTTGAGTAGGCCTGCGTCAGATGAAAGGTGAGGTTATCAAAATCTGATTGCAATACTTGAAACACCAAAATCGTTATTTCTGATTCCAAAGGCGCCAATTCCTAGACTTAAATCTCATATCCTGATACATAAAATCCCAAATCCCGATCTCTAAGACTCCCCGATCCCAATTCCCAATCCTTAAAAATCCCAGATCCTAATCAAAAAAAATTTTAGATCCCAATCAACAAAAACCCCAGATCCCAATCTCCAAAAATTTCAGATACCAATCCCGAAAAATCCCAGATCCCAATCTTTAAGAATCCAGATTCCAATCCTAAATAATCCGTGATTCTAGTCCTTCGATCCCAGATCCCAATTCTAAGAAATCCCATATCCCAATATTCCAAACCTTACAAAATCCCAGATCCCAATCCTCAAAAATCCCAGATCCCAATCCTCAAAAATCCCAGATCCCAATCCTCAAAAATCCCAGATCCCAATCCTGAAGAAATCACAGATCCCAATCCCGAAAAATCCTGATTTCAATCCTTAAAAAATCCCAAATCCCAATCCCCAGATCCCAACACTCGGCTGCGAGCCCCACCTGCAGCAGCAGAGTCCTAGTCGAGTCGTTAATCTCAACTTCAAACAGAAATCGCCGATCCACCTCGCTGTTGGGCGGCACTCCCACGGCAACCACCACGCCGCCAAGTCCCGAATCGCTGGGCGAAGATGAAGAATCAGTGCGGCCGGGATTCGCAGGCGAGAATGGCTGCAGAGTTAGCAACCGTTTCTGCCGATTAAAAGTGCAAAAGCAACGCTGCCAATTGTTTGGCGCAACGCTGAGCTTCTTCTGTGACAGCAGCAACAGGTAGCCTTCCAGCGTCTCCTGATGGTTGCCACGGCGACGCCAAGCGCCCATGTCCAGCAGCTTCTGTCGGTTCTCATCCAGCTCCTTCTCAGCAACTCCAATGCCTTCATTATAATTGGCAACCGACTCATTTGTGGCTTGCATGTTTTTCTCCCTCTCCACCAGGTTGTCGTTGCACTCCTGATAGAAACACTTCCACACGCTCTGCAGGGTGGCCAGCACTTCAAAGAATCGAACTTTATTCTTGGCCTGCTCGCACTGCAGAGTCTTCACGTAAGCATAAGTGCGATTGAAATAGCAGATCCTCTCCGCCTCGGCGTCCTTGTCTATTGCTGACCAATTCCTGGGCTCCGAGTTTTTACCAGTCTGCTGCTTCAGACTGAGCATTCGCTCTTGGCTGTGGTAGAACTTCTTAGTTTCCTCGTAGTACACGCGGCGGGTTTCGCTGAGGAATTCGCGAATCTTCATCCTCTGCTGGGTCAGTACCTGCGGAGGGGTTGACGGGGGCCTTGGTTTTAATAATGATTATTAATTATTGTCAGGTGCCATCTTTAGCAGCGCCAGTTCTGACACCCGATATTGGCGCCAACTTTGACACCCGGTATTGGCGCCAACTCTGACACCCGATATTGGCGCCAACTCTGACACCCAATATTGGCGCCATTTCTAACACCCGGTATTGGCGCCAACTCTGACACCCGGTATTGGCGCCAACTCTGACACCTTATTGGCCCAACTATGATAATTAATATTGGCGCCAATTCTGATAATTAATATTGGCGCCAACTATGATACGAGTAATTAATATTAGCGCCAACTCTGATAATTAATATTAGCGCCAACTCTGATAATTAATATTGGCCCAACTCTGATAATTAATATTGGCCCAACTATGATAATTAATATTAGCGCCAACTCTGATAATTAATATTGGCCCAACTATGATAATTAATATTGACGCCAACTCTAAAAATATTTTTGGCGCCAACTCTGACACTAAATATTAGCGCCAATTCTGACACTTATTATTAACGCTAATTCTATAAAACTAGTCTTATAGTTTAACAGATAAGCAATAAGCTACAACACACCCATATAACAATCAAACAACAAAATCAATCACCTTAAGAAAGGACTCCTGAGAAATATCAAGCCAACGCATTCTTGCATCCTCAATGTAGCGCAGATCCTTAGCAAATTGTGAAGCAAACTTGGCCATATCTCGCTCAGCTTTGCTTAGATTGGCGGATTGCGCCTGAGCTGATGAGCTGTCAGTCTGGAACTGCTGCTGCTGCTGCTCAGGGCCAAGCTTCTGAATAGACAGGGAGAATGCCACTAAAGCTTCATTATAAGCTCTGCCAGTCTCCTGTACGCGTTTGAAACTGTCAATCACAGATTTCATTGTTTTGACTGATTCCTCAAGTTGGCGCTCCTGATCCAGCAGAGCGTAGCGAAAGTCTGGGCTATCGATAGCACAAGAGTTGTAGTCAATTGAGGGCATTGTGACCGTTGGTTTTTTTTAAACTGAAATTTGAGCAAAGTTGCGTTACACATCAATCTACAATTGCTAGTAATATTTTAACATTTCAATTTAGCCATGGTTATTTTAGCCTAGTAGATATTCTATAACTAAAATCCCCTAGGCATAAATAATTGCAATATAAATGATAGCTAAAACTATGAATAAGTCATTTACATTGTTATGATTTATGAAGTATAATCTGTACTTTAGCCTAGGCTTGGTAACATTAATTTACTCATTTAATAGAATTGCTTATTGTATTAATAATATATAAAAAGTATATACAAAGCTTTGTTTCTTATATTTTAGACTATTAATATAACATTAAATGCATTGTTAACATTAAAAGCAAAAGATAAAATTTACAAAGGATTATTGTACTAAGGATATTGTAAAGTTTTCTAGAATAATATTTACTTTATACATAATTTTGGTTAAATTGGTTTAAACTAAAATTATATTTGGTTTAACCATTAACAACTTTTGAGTTAAAAATTTTAGACAGCCTTAAGAATATGCAAGTGGCAAAATAATTAGAAAGATGTCAGAGGTCTTTGCAAAAACAAGCTATATGTAATTTACTCAAAAATTTTATTCCATTTTTGTTGGCTCCCCTATAGGGGGTGCCAATTGCTAGTAATATACCATATATTGGCTATAAAAGTTGCAGTTTGCACTTCAACCCTGGATGAACCAAGATCTGGGAGACCCTAAGTGTAGACTGAGAGCACATCAAGCTCATCTGTGGTCTGCTGGGAATGGATCCATAATGGATGTCTAAAGAAATAGCAGACCCTAGGAATATTATTTCATCCAGCATCTACCAAATACTCACAGAGGACCTGGGGTTGCCAGAATCAATGCCTAAACAAGCTCTTCAATGAGATTGTCCAACTTCTAAAACACCTGAGTGATTTGGGTGCTGCAGATGGCATTTATAAGTTTCCTAAATGCTAGGAATGAGCCATTGCATTCATTCAATCCTATTTGACTAACTGTGAAAAATAAACTATATTAAAATTAGATTTAAAAATTAGAACTAGACAACAAAAATTTTGATTTCCAATTTATTTAAATCTAAATTTGCACTTACGTGGTTTGCTTCTATAGTTAGGAAGATGGCTGCCCTTTTTCAGAGAAAATTCCAATACAAAAGGGGGTTTGATATATGCCATGCCGGTGCATTGTAGAGAGAAAATTGCAGTGCAGTACAGCGCAAGATAATATTTTCTTTGACTAAAAATAAGCATGTAATTTCTTTTTATTTGCATTTTTTGTTTATAAGTATATTGATGGCTTTTTAATTAATATACATTAACATTGCTTTTTATATGAAACAGATTCAAATACAAAGTTTTACAAGCATTTTTCAAATGGAAAATATTGATTTTTGCATTTTATAAGTTGTAGTACACATCACAGGAAAACTTTTTTGATAGGATTTGTTCTGGTGCAGGTGTGCCATTAGACTCTAGAAGGTTACATGTATGCTGGAATTTTCTGGCATACCATTGGAGAGTTTGGCTATTTTAGCATACCACTTTGAGCTTGAGAAAGTTTTGGCAAACTGCAATAATGTTTATTTAGTTTAAATGTTTTTTAAACTAAATGTGCATTTCAATGACAATAAGAGTTTTTTAAAAATGTATTTTTATATACAATATTAATAATATTTTTCTAAACAAAAACTTTAAAAAATATTTTATCTATTTAAAATTACTAAAATTGCTCTAGTAATTACATTTTTTGCTTTTGTAAGACATTATAGGAAAGATTAGATGTTTAAAAATCTTTTTAGAAAATTTAAAATGTATTACTTTAATAGCATTTTTTATCTTTTAATTGTTGCTTGATTGTTGTAATTAAAAAAAAGTTATTTTTTGTTACAACTGCAAGAAAGTGGTATATTATAACAAAAGAGGCATTTTTCCAGCATACCATGCCACATTATCTAAACACATGAAAAATATGATAATAGTCAAATAGGTTGAGGTTTAAAATTCACTAACTACTGAATTTTTATTCTACTTAACTGCTTAACAAAACTTGACTTGAATACTCAGCTTAAGTACTTGACTTGACTTGACTTTGACTTGACTTGACCAAAACCTGAGTTTGTCTAGGTACTATGCTCTAGTTGTACTAACTTATACTAAACTACAAGTTAGGCTAATATAGTAATATATAGTAATATCACTTGACTAGGCCTACTAATAGTAATTAATACATATGTCTATATATACATATTATAATAATGAATGCATCCTTAGCTATTGTATACCTAAATAAGCCTGGATACCAATGGTAGACCTTGATCCTGATTGGATCCCAACCAATTGTGAGTCCTAACTTTTATGAATTCATTCTTACTCAATCCTACCTGACTAGATTTTCAATGTTGGTCATTTCCATTACCGAATAACTTGCAAATGGTAACACAAGTTTACTTTTCCATAAAGCATTCCTTACGCAAGTTACTTTCCTATTTTGGTAACGGAGTAACAGTAAGTTAACTTGAATTTTGGGAAGTATGTTACAGTTACTTTGCAACAATTATAATATTTAAATTTAAAACTGATATGCTTAGCTATTATGCTAGTTGTCACATTTTTTTGCATTTGTCATTCCTAAATTCAAAACTAAGTGAATAGTATTGTATGGTATTATGCTATAATTAATGAAATGTGTTTTTATTTTGTTAATTTTGATAAAATATTTTCACTTATCATTTTCAAGTCAATAAAAATATTTTGTTTAGTTGTTAGAAACAAACTACCAAAGAAAAAAATGTATCTGTACTCTCCAAAGTTTTTGGTACCTGCCATGCTCAACCCTATCCCCCCCCAAGCAATTAGGGGGTGCAGCTGGCTATGCGATTAAGTCCACTGGCATTGCACTGCACAATCTTTTATATTAATGATAATAATTGAAAAAAAAATAAATAAAATAAGACTAGTAAAGCAGACTGCAGAGTGCAGTAAAGCCAGGTAGCTATTACGAGCTACATGTTATAACATATAATGTTATTATTGTTATTAAAAATTAAAATTGTGTTTTGCTTTTAAAGTTTCTGATACTTCTCTTCTTTTTATGGAAATAGCCTAAAGTCATAGGCAGTGGGAGCTTGCGGCACTAGGGGCACATGCCCCCTAGAAAATTAGTCCACATGGTAATTTTTAGTGCTTTTTCTAATTTTAGGTCCTAATTAGCAGCTTGTAAAGGTACCCGTGCCCCCCCCCTTGCCCTGTGCCCAGTGCCCCCTTTAAATAGGCCTATTAGGCTCTACCACCCCTGCCTAAAGTGGTTAAAATTTAATACAGTTACTAAAATTAATGTTGTTGTATTCTTCCTTCTGGCTTTTTGACCATTTGTGTTATTCTTGACCTGTGCATTTACAATGTTAAGGAAGTAGAAAATTTTGTAAATAACAGGTAATGGAAATGAGTAACGGAAGTAACTTAAAGGTTACTGGGTTTTTGTACAAGTACAAAGTTACTAGGCTAACATAAATTACTTTTTAAAAAGTGGTAACTTAAATTACAGTAATGCAAGTTACTTTTCTAAGTAGGCCTAACTTGCCCAACACTGTAGATTTTTCCTATCCTAGTTAGGCTCTACCTTTTATACCATTTCTCTATATTCTATAAGTTATAAAAATATATTTTTAACTAAAATGATATTTCAATCAAGTAAGTTTTAGGTATAATATTTTACCTTAAAATAAAAAATGCTTATTTCAATGCTTATTTCAATGCTTTTGGAATTTATAGGGCATTTATAACAATCATCATCTAACTCAACAGGTAATTTTATACAGTTTTTTAAATTTTCATTACAGAAATAACACCTAGTTTTTGACAATTTTCATGAGAATGAGAAATTAAAACTTAGGACCAAACTGTGTATTTTACATATTCTGAGTCTAACTCTAAGTTCAACCAAGTTCAAAAAGTTTGACATAATAATACATTAATACCCATGCATTAATGGGAAAATCAGAGGGCCCCATTAGATGCCCAAGGATTTCTCATTAACACCCACAAAGCATGGGTATTACTATTATTGTGCCATAGATATTTGTGTCCTTGACAAAGTGGGACAAAATTAGTGGGCAATTAATGACATTAACTGCCAACTAATCTGCATTAAAGTAAGTTTGAAATAGACAATAGGGCGTTAAATGTCATTAACTGCCCACTAATTTGCATTAAAGTAAGTTTGACTCCTGAAAGCGGGCTTAAATGTAGTCTATGGCATTAAAAGGCAAGAATAAGTGCCCATGAAGTATTGTCATGGTACAATACTTAATAAAAGGTAGTAGATAGGCTAGACTAGACAAGCACAACATTCACTAAATGATAAAAAATATGTAAACCTAATCATAATAAAGTAGGATAAAATGGTAATGTAGTACACAAGTTTATTACTTTGTCTTAAGGCCCAACACCCCTAGCCCTCTTAAGTCTTAATTACCAACCAATTCAATTGGTTTGTATTAAATTGAAAATGGAAGTCTTAGTAGGCCTAACACTTAGAAAATAGCAATTAATAATTATTGTTAGAATGTATTTACAGTACATAACATAAAATTCAATTAACATGGAGCCTACCCGCCACTGCTTATAAAACAATGCACAGCACGACAGAAGGACAGGACCTTGTCCTTATCTATATTTCTTTATCTATATCTATGTTCTTTATATTTCTAAGAAACAGTTGCGATTGAAATGTGCGTCTTGCAGTCTGAATAACAAAACTATATTATATTTTCCAGAAATATTTATAGCATGCAACAAATTACTTCTCGAACTTAAAAAACGCATACTAATGGCACTGATAAAAAACGAGTAAATGCCAAATTGTATTTCGAACACATGCACGGGGGCCCACGACATTTTGTGCTTTTTATATATGTACGTCGTCATGCCTTACGGGAGCACGAGAAATGCCCGTAGACAAATTGCCCGCCGAGATTTGCACGCAGTGCATTTTGCCCGTGAGTGAATTGCCCTTCGTCGAAATTTTCCCGCCGAGAATTTCCCGCCGAGATTTGCCCGCATTGCAATTTGCCCGCAAGTGAATTGCCTGCGATCAAATTGTCCCGCTGAGTTTTTTTCCTGCCGAAATTTGCCGCAATACTTTTTTTCTGCAGTGAGTGCATTTAGCCACGCGGCAGATTTTGTCTGCATATTGCCTCACCAGCAATGCTTAGTAAAGCTAATACAGATTGTACAGGATCAAACGTTTTGATAGTAACTGCATGCATATCAAATGCTTATTTGGGGGGGGGGGCGGGGGGCAATGCAGCTAGAAGCTAGCCTGTAAAATGCGCTGCAGGAAAAAGCATTATTGCGGGCAAACCTCAGCGGGAAAAAAGCTCGGCGAGCAATTTCGCTCGCGAGCAAATTGCACTGCGCGGGCAGGCAAATCTCGATCGGCGGGCAATTCTCGGCGGCCAAATTAAATCTTCCACGGGCAATTCGCTCACGGGCAAAATGCACTGCGGGCAAATCTCGGCGGGAAAGCTCGGTTGGTAAATCTCGTCGGGCAAATCTCCTACGAGCAAATCGATCGGCGGGCATCGTCTGCTGGCATAAGGACCCCATGCTACACGTCGGTATCTTCTAATAATAATTTGATTGACCATTCAGATGCCAACAAATAAGAACGACAAACTCCGGCGAGCACGAGAATTTTCCGGGGGCCCATCACAAGCTCGAATAAAATCACATCGTCGAAAAGTTTAGCAACCACCATATCACAAGCTCGAAAAGTCATAAACTCAAAAAATCACATCGTCGAAAAGGAAGCAGTTAGGGTTGGGGTTAGGGGTAGGTTTATTAAATTGAATGCAAAACTGAGCTGAACTGAATTAAGGACATTTAAATTTGTCAACAATAAACCGCTGATGAAGGTATTTTTGGAATATTTAAATAATATTGGTTAGTACCTTAGGGTTTTGGTTCAAGAGGTTAGGCTAGGGTACCGGTGCCTTAGGGTTAGGGTTAGTGCCTTGGGGTTACACTAATCGAAAATTATTGCGAAGATTGCAATCTGATTGTAATTCTTCTTGTGAAAAATTGCAATAAAAGTGCAATAATTATAATTGAAAATTGCAATCATCATTGCAATTATTATAATTATAACGCAATTTTATTGCAATCATTACAATTGAAAATCAAGGAGTTTTCTCATCCTTGCTATAAATGTACGCGCATGGTTTGCCTTCAGCTGTTCTTCAGGCGGCTTTTAGCCCTTCCATACCCAGGACCAGGTGTATGTTAGTTGCGCAGCTGCTCGCCTGTCAGCAGTGCAGTCATGGCAGTGGTAGGGCATTCTCCATGACTTTGCCTGCTTGGTATTGAAACTTAATGCTATGCTCGTATTCAGGAAAAGAAGTAACACAAACAAAGTTTAAAAAGGTGTAATAATGAAACATATTTCGTAGAGAGATTGCTTAAGCAATATTCTATGTACTACAAATTTATTATGGTAAAAACGATAAAAATGTTGGACATGTGACTTTTACCAATTGAATTGTCAGCCGAGCTATTAACCTGTAGTTCATTCTAAACTGCTTCATGCACATGACATACCAGATGCAAAACAGTCAACTGCTTGCTGTTCCTCTTCAACCCTGCTCATTTGCAATACAGGCAGCTAGGTGGTGTAGATTCATGATTGATGAAGCAGATACTGCAACTTTGCCTGATGGTAATAGCTCATTCTTTTCATCATCAAAATCGATAATCACTTGGCAAGTCTTATTCATGAGTACACTGCATGTCTGATCTCTTGTATGCCATGAATAAAAGGTGAAAAGGGTTTTGTCATGTAGTATATAAACTTTTGGGACTTTACCAAATACATATATGCTAGAAACTAGATAATAGCTAGAAGGAAGTAGCCAAGCACAGATATCGCTAATACTACCATAGCAATTTTCCTTATTTAAGCTAAGGTCTTTAGGTTTTTTTAAAGAACAAGATAGTAATTATTAGTTATTAAAATGATTACATAGATTGCACAAAAGTATAAATAAACAACTATTCCTTCAATTATAAAAGGAGAACAATAATTTAGTATAATATAAATAATATAATACCATATAGATCTAACCTTTGCTTTAGTTGGCCAAAAATACTTATAAATGTTTTTCAAATATTTAATCACTTTACTAGCATTAGGCAGTTTCTTAGCCATGATATGTACCATCATAGGAAAATTTCCAACTGAACAGTGCAAGTCTCCTAAAAATTAGTTGATTCATCTTTAAATCTATTACAAGCAAGTGGACAACTTATTTTTATTATATAGGATTTAGTTAGTCAACATATGCTTAATTCATTTTATTGGGCCATGGGTAAAAGCTTAAATGCTTATTGAAAAGCCAAAGGATATAAGTATTAGTTGGTAAAGCTAGTATTAATACTATATAGCTATTGTTATACAGATATATAATTAATACAATGCTTATAGCCTTCCAAAAATAAATAATTAAATGGTATTTACTCTAATGATTATAGAATACATGTATTTGCAAACTACCATAATGTGTATATCCATATATATATATATATATATATATATATATAAAATATATAAATATATACATGTAAATAAACTTTGAATGCTCAAAGTTAAATAAAATGCACTAGTAGTAATAGTATCATTATACAATACTACCAACTAGGCCCTATCCAAAGAAAAAACTTCCTCTTGATCTTTTGATAAGAATATATATCAAAATTAGCCTTCAGAAAATTAGAAATTAGAAAATTAGAAATTAGAAAATTAGAAATTAGAATTAGAAATTAAAAAATCTTAAAGTATTTTCTCCTTTAGTTACCTTTATCATGGTCTCAAATTATGACATGCTTATCTGAAAGCTAAAAATAATATACATATAAATGGAGTATTATACATATTATACATATTAATGTATGTATTATATAAAGAGATGGTGTAATTTTCTTCAGAACAT
The DNA here is from genome assembly GCA_002269645.1 of Macrostomum lignano. Lineage (NCBI taxonomy): Eukaryota > Metazoa > Platyhelminthes > Macrostomidae > Macrostomum > Macrostomum lignano. Next base: position 82,024 of record NIVC01003637.1, read on the forward strand.
GGTTTTGCTCTTCTAGTTTAGTAAGTGCTTCTATTATCAAGCAGAATTAATAAGTATGAATGCTTCGACTCTATTATTATTACTAAGCAGGTAAATTTTTACTAACGTGGCTAAGCTTTATGTTCTTACAGTCCCCATACAATACTTAACAGGAACAGAAAGCTTATAGGCCTATGGAACCACAGTCCCTATACAATACTTAACAGGAACAGAAAGCTTATAGGCCTAGAACAATGAAAAATCTTGATCTTTAATTGTTAAATTTTTAAACACTAAAATACGAGAAGAAAGAGGCAGAGCGAGAAATATTTGTAAGTGGCAAGTGCCTGAGTCTGAGTTCCATGTCCAAACACAAAAATAAAAAGTGCAACTTAAATAATAGCCTAGAGGATGCGCGTAGATGAATCAAAATATTGTCTGCAATTTTAGTATAAGAAACAAACAAATATCACCGAAGTCCAGCTCATTTTGCAGCTTATATCGTTTAAAAATCTATACAACAGTAAACTACATTTTTGATTTTTCTCAACGTACCCTTTTTCATGCTACAAACCATACATATTTCAAATATTTGATTAACAATTTAAACGTCATAAAATTATAATAATTCTAATAATAATATTTAATACACATTGTAATTATTGCAATGTGCATTGTTCCTGGATAATTGGTAAAGGAAGTTCCTTTGAAAGGCCTAAATTGCCATGGTTTTGCTGGGAAGAACAGGAAGAGTTATTTGGAAGAGTTCTGGTCAGTTGAATGTGCGCCATTGTATTATCGCAGACAAGCATTGCAATAATTATAAGAAAAATTATAATTCATATTGTAATTTTTGTACTGAAATTGCGCTACATAAGAAATATTACAATAATTATAATTTTTTCGCAATTTTTTCGACTAGTGTAGGGTTAGAGCTTGTGACTTTTCGAGCTTGTGATGGAGCCAATTGTTTTCGACGATGTGATTTTTCGAGCTTATGATGGCAACCCCAAATGTATGTATCTCTGCCATCATGCATACATGCATATGCTTTGCCCGCAGTGCACTTTTTACATGTATAAATTCCTTCACGAAATTTAGCTCTTACATTATTAATAAAATATTTCCCAATTGGTGAAAATATCTGATCTCTCATTTCGAAACCGCATGTCAACTTTTTTCTACACTCAGCAACAGTCAAAAGTTCCACCATCCAAATTGCGAAAACTTTTCACTCACAATTCAACCCTCAAGTTACGCAACTAAGCCGCCGCGAGGAAGGGAAAGTTGTTGTGTTTTGTGCGTTGATTCAGCGCTGAACCGAAGGCTGTTATAACAAGAGCATAGCTTAAGTTGAATGTATATTTTGTTTGTATCAGATTAAACATGCCTTTTGAGGGAGTTATATATTTACCGACCTCAAACCCATATAATATCTTATACATATAAATCACGAGGGCCTGAGGCCCGAGGTATTTATGAAAATAACTCCCGAAAAAGGCATGTGTAATCTCGTATAGACAATAGACATAAAGGGCCGTATGCAGAAAGCCTAGTCCAGACTAGCTAGTCCGGACTTGGGTAGTTCAGTCTATAGTCTATGGTCCAGCTAGCATAGTTCTGCTATAGTAGACTGGTCTAACTTTGTGTTTCTGCATACCAAATCCAAGTCCAGACTAGCTTTTCAAGACCGGACTACCCTAGACAGAGCTTTCTGCATACGGCCCAAAGACTTTACGGGATATTATTGAATATTACCAAATAAAATCCCGGAGAACGCAAATATTGTCACGGAAAGTCTTTATTTCTATGGATTATAACGATATAAGTAACGGCAAGCCTTTATAGAGTCAGAGTCAGTCGGTAGCTGTTTGGGACACAGACAAATAAGTTAAAGCTGGGGCAACGACTGAAAATAAAAGTACATTGGATTCGGATCGGTATACAACAAAAGTTGATTGAATATCGATCAATTCTCGTAGTAAACGTCAGTCGCACAAAATCATAAAATTTTTATGCAATATTCAGTTAGAATCGCGATGCGTGTGGGATCCCCTCGCACGCAGAAGTGCGACGACTCTGCGGGGAATCCCAAGGATGAGGCAGCGCAGAAAGTTCTGAGGGAGCTGCTGCCAAAGCGTTTTCAATGGCATGACGCAGAGCTCTCCGCAACATTCTATGGTGGATTCTCTTTTCGAATGCTACGTTTTAGGAAGTCCCAGGCTTGCTCGATGGGATCCATGTCTGGGGGCCGGGAAGGCCAGCGCAGAGTGCGCAGCTGTAGCTGTTCTTTCAGTTGACTGACAGCATCGGCTCGGTGTGGCGGGGCGTTGTTCCTGTGCTTGGGTCTGCTTAATGTCCAGGCCTGGACCATAAGCAGACCCAAGCCACCCCAAGCGGCAATAAGCTTTGCGCGTGCCGTAGGTTGCGTCACTCGCAATAAGTGAAAAAATCATCTCGCTTAGTGGGGTGGAACTTTTGACTGTTACTGAGTTTAATTCAGGAGTGGGTCAGGGCTTTTATTACATGTACCATGTCCCGAAGTTGGAACAGCGGGATGGCGCGGACGCCCATTCCGATAGTCCATGAACGGCTGATGCATACATCGCTATATATGGTGTAGATATCTAGTGTACATATAGTGTATATACTCAGCAACAGCTAAACCCCCCCCAACTCACGCTGTCACACGGCCCAAAAGTTTGTATGCCATCGGTGACTCGGAAGCAGCTCGGCATTCGCACATTGAACTGGCCGTCAAAGTCTCCAGACATGAACCCCATCGAGCATGTCTGGGACTTTGTAAAGCGAAGAGTTCAGCAGGATGCCCCACAGAATGCTGAACAGTTGCGACTGGCGGTGCTGAATGCCTGGCAGCAGCTGCCCCAAGAGTTCATCAACTGGCTGGTGATCAGGATGCCACGACGAGTCACGGCACTTTTGCATGCTCGTGGTTCCTACACACGATACTGAGACTAGAATTAAAGACATTGCTTAACTTTTGTGCCCGGGGGGGGGTTTAGCTGTTGCTGAGTATATATAGTGTACATATCTCAGCAGGGGATACATGTACATGTAGTAGAAAACTCTCCCGCGGGAGAATCTCGGCGGGCAATTTGCCTGCGACAAAATGAAATAGCGTGCTCCTCATATTTACTTTTTGACTTTATATACATGTACATGTACGTCGTCATGCGACGTCGCTGACAAATATGTGCTTTTACATCGCATGGACAGATAACGTCGTCATTCGTTAGCTGATCGTCCGTGGAATGTAAAAATGTGTAAAAATGCCAATGCATGACGTCGTCAGACGTCAGGAGTTTCTCAGCCAATCTGATTGCTGTACGACGGGTATTAGTTTTGCGCAACACAATGTCGCGACTCTTAGTCATTTCTTCAGTTCATCTGTGTACTTGATTCTGTTCTTACGCTGTTTTACATGTACATCTCCCTCTGTCTATACGTCAATCTTTTTCTCTTTCCATTGACATAAATACATGTGTACCCCACCCGGCCTAGTCCGGTCTGGGCAGGCCAGCCAAACTCTCAAACCAATCAGATCACCAGAACTCTAGTGGCGTGCAAGCCGGATACACATCACGGCCCCCCCCTCGAAAAGCAATGAGAAGCAATGCATGGGGAACACAACAGTCCATAGAATGCACACAGTCAAAAGTTATTCAGTTCGCCAATCAACTCGGGCTAAACCGGACCGGAGCTCTTCTTGTTCGGCCGCTTCGTCTCAGCGGAGTCAACGGCGTCTCATTCACCAGCGCCCTTGCTTGCACCTATTCCGGCATCGGGTGTGTTGCTATCCGCTGACGATGTACTCGGAATGCGAATCAGGTTGCCAGAGTGCCATCGCGTGCCATCGTCTAGCTGCCAGGACTCCGGGCCCAGCCGCCGGGTGATCCTTCGAGTCTCGCCGAGCCTTGTCGCCGTCTGTGACTTGCAGACGCGCACGGAGTCGCCAGCCTACAGTCGCGAGGGTCGGTTCCTCCTCGGCGCCGATCGGTGCCCAGCCTGGCCTTCTCGACTCCTTGTTGGCCTGGACTCGATGCTCGGTCCCCGATGGCGCCGTTGGAATCAGGGGCGGATGCCTCGGCCCACTGGCTCAGAGGTCCTCGAAACGGCAGACCGATCATCAGCTCAGCCGGCGTTAGGCCCGTGGTTGCACTCGCTGTCGACTGGTAGCAGTGCAGGAACTCGCAGATTACCTCCTTGAAGCTGATGCCGTTCTTGAGGTGCGCCTTCAGCGACTCCTTCGGAGTGCGTTTGAGGCGCTGGACTTTTGAGTTTGACTGAAGGTGTACAGCGAGGTCCTGGAATGCTGCATGCCGTGGCTGGAAAGAAACTCCTCGAAGGCGTGAACTGCGGCCCGTTG
>NIVC01003638.1:0-35000 GCA_002269645.1 Macrostomum lignano
TCTTGACTTTTCCAAGGAACTGTCCATCATGAATCGCTGATGCCTAAAACCGAACTCGTCATCAAACTAATCATCAAACCTTAATTGGCATAACGAAATCGCAATATTACTGAAATTAAACGGGAAATGTGTACTTTACGCTCAGCAACCTCAGTAAAATCATGCTTATTTCCGCACTACACTTTTGCCCATCTCAGTTCACTCATCTGGCCCAGATCCAGACCCGCGTTGGAAAGGAAAATTTCCCACTGGTTGAGCAGGCATTCTATCCGAAATATCAGGATTTGGTGAGCATTTATTCATCTAATGAGCTTTATCTGTTTGTAATGTTTTCGTTTCATCGCTATTGAGCATTAACAACCCTGAATAGCATTTGGGAATGGTTTTTCCTAAGGATGAATTGAATAAAATTGAATTGATTGCCACGAAGAAGCTGGCTGGGCGGAATCCGAGTCGGCATAGGGAGCCAAAGTTGCGCTAAACAGCCTTTCGCTGGCTTCCTTCTCCACCCCTCAGTTCTGGTCGGTGCAAGACAGCTCGCAATGGGCCAAGCCGAGACCGGCCCTTCTGGCCTTCAATTGAAAAGGCGGGAAAGATTATCGGGAAAGCGAGGGTCCAGATAGCCAAAGCCCTCCTCTGTTCCCAGCAGGATTAGCCCAATTCTCCGGCAATCAAGCCCTGCTTCAGGAGGGAGCCGCATCCAGCTTCCCGTAGGATGGTTGGGAAACAGGCGAGAGATAGGAGTTAGGCTTTCCTCATCCGCGCTTAGATTGCCGCTATCGCGGGCATCGCCCTATTCGTTACCGGGGAGGGGCTACTGGGTCCGGCTGCCTCGTGTACGCCCGCGCCAGGAGAATAGGCTGGCTGGGTAGCAAAGCCCGAGCGGGAAACCGACAGTTCGCACACCGTAAGCGGAAATCTGGAGCCTTACTTGAATACAGATTCGGCTCTCGCCTAAGATTCGAGAGGAGTCCCTGTGCCTCCCTCCTCCCCCCTCACCCCGAATATGCCTCCTCGATCCGCGCCCCTCGTCAGCTATAGCTACCTTCACAGACAGCCAGAAAGGTTGAAGACGGAGGGAGGAGAGAGCCAGAAGGAAAGATACACAATGGAAGACCCGCCAGATTTGACCCCCCCTATGGCTGCTGACGCATATGAATCGCTATCTTCAAGCAGTTTCTGTCTCTCTTGTTATGAATACTCTATCCCGCTATCCAATCGAGCGAACCAATATAATATAGTAACGGTACCTGGCAACACGCATGAGCCGTGCCCCCCCCGTCAGTACATAGGTCGATAGATACAATGGCGCAAGCCTTCCAAGGCGAACGGGGCAGACCTTTAAGAAGGAAAGAAGATGCATGCTATAGGGACGCTGCCAGCAGCGCAGTCTAGTGCACGAATACTTGATTTCGTCAGCAGTCTAAACGTGCCAGCGGCTGCCCCACCTGATTGAAAGTACTGCCAGTCATGTGCAGTAAAATTCGCCGCAAATTCAACAATGCTTTTAAAAAATCAAACAGCAACACACGGATTTTAATTCTACATTTGCCGAAAACATGAAAAGAAAAACGATTTGTCGCAGTCCCGGCCTTGTAGTGACTACTTTGTGTATTTTTATCTTTTACTTCTTAAGCGCAGACGGTGAGGAAAAGGATGGCTACAATTTGCAACAGTACGAACGAGAGGTTGCAGAAGCCATTGCTTAAAATTGCGAGGTCAAATTGTGCAACTTTTGCTGTTGACAGATGTTTGAATGAAAAAAGTCGAGCACAACAATTAAAAATTGATTCGAACTTGATAAGGTCGCTTCGAGAAATGGGATGGCAGTTTCTAGAGACCGTAATGATTTGCTTTATGTAGTAGACAGTAATAAATGAGGTAAATAAGCAGCTGGTGAAACAGTGAGAAAAGTTAGGCGAAAGAGAAAAAATGTTTCAAATTTAGCAGTACATCTGTAGCGTCGGATGTATTAATGGAATGGGTCAGCGAGTCCGCCGCAGGTTCAGGTCGAACCCGGGCTGCGTATTTTAGCGATGGACGAAGAAAAGATCTACAGTTGTAAATAGAGAAAAGCTGGCAATTACAGATCTGACAAAAACGCACTGAGTCTAGGTCGCTTGCTATGAGCCACATGAGCTTCCGTGATCCGTTTAGATAGCAGAGGTCGCATTATCTAGCAAAGTATCGGGTTGGAGACCACAGTATCCTAACATTGCACAGGGTCAGAGAATGCAGTGCTATATCTTACCAAACCTATGTTTTTTAGTTAGTTTTACAGGCAAGGGGGCTGTGTGCACCCTGGCGCACTTTAAGCGGCCTTTGTCACACAACTGGCGAGAGGCACACACAGGCACAGGCACACACTCACACAGGAGTGTACCGTGGCACTAACTTTATTAATCGTTGTTGGGCATGTACACTTCACTGTGCCTTGGGAGTTGGCCTTCAAGAGCGGTAATTGCACGAGCAGAGCCAAGCCGAGATTCCAATTTAGTCACAAATTAATGTGACTGCACTTGGAATCGAGCCTGGGCCGCTGGCACATTAGAGCGCCACTCTTGACTACTATAGGCTACCGCACTCGTGAAGATATACCAATATCTTTTTGGAAAAACCTTAAGGCATGGTTTTGACTATCTAAATTACTAGTTACGAACAAAGTTTTCAAGTTTTCACGCTCAGTTAGTTTCACGCGGCTAACTCAGTGCCACTACACGAAATTTCTTACAAAAGAACACTGTCAAAAAACGGAGGAAAAGTCGGAGCGAAAAAAATGTAAGCAAAAATAGGCAAACAAGCAGTAGTACGGTACGAGTTTACGAGCAGTGTGGGACTTCTATTTTGATCGCAGCGCTGCTACTGCAAACAGTTTTATAGTCAACCGCTAAAATATTCCCACCGACTAACAAAATGAACTGACGATAAAAAGCATTGTTTACAAAGATGTGTATAGCTTTAAAGTACGTACTGCTCAGTATTGAACTAACCCTATTCAAAAGTCTACGAACTGGTCGATGCGATAAGGCGTGTCCATGTGCTCAGTGCAGCTGTCAGCTTGCGCCCAGTTTCAAACGACAAAAAGACCTATATTTTGCGAACTGTTTGCTATACCAATTATTCGAAAATAAACGATAGCAAATACTACAACGAAGGCGAGCAGTAAAATAAAATGGAACAGGAGATGGCGGTTCAGAGGACCATGACCAATATAGCTTGTGAGGTAGCAGATTATTGCTTATGTCTTTAGACATACAGCGCATAGCATGCGGGTAATAAATAAACAGCAGTATAAACAACGATTTGAGAGCGGCAAGCAGCCTAGGAACGATGGGTTCATTCCTTGTCGCATCTATGATTAACTATATAGATGATGCAAGGCAAATCTGCTCAGAAAACAATGACGCAATCGTAATGCCGATGATTGGTGCATAAAGCAGGTTAACATAGGTTAGCTACAAATTGTCGCCTCTAAACTTCAGGGAGCAGCTGGGGCTAGCTGATGAGGTGGGAGTGGACGGGAGTCTAGACTGCATCATCATGATTTCCAGCGCCAGATAAATAAATTTACAAGATGCTTGTCTTTTCTATTTCCTGTAAGTCACTAATCTCGATCATAGGTTTTTGATACTAAAAAATATTAAAAATTCTCAAAACTGTTTATTTAAACCTGATGCATAAAGCTGCGGCTCCCCAACAACAGTGGGGATTATATACTTTCTAATCTGGGCGCTAAAAACCAGAACAGTATACAAAAGTTGCTTCGTTCGTTCTTGGCTAGGAAAATTGCAATTCTGTAGACCATATGTATTGTATAAAAAATGAGACCTATACTGTATGCTTGCAAAGTCTTTCATATATGACGAAGCTACCGTAAAAATAGGCGCTCGTAATGGGTTTAGAAAAAGCGATAAGGGAGGGATCAGGCAAGTCAATTTAGTTGATGGGTGACTCTGCAATTCGAGGCATGGCAGAGCCGTTTGCTCGATCGCGAGGTTCGAAAAACACCTCCGAGATTACGGTTTTGGATAGCTATTGAGTTGTGGCAGTGCTTATCCTCACGGTACCGGAAGAATAAGAACTGTCTTTCTTGACTTGTCGGGATTAATCAAATAGAATTTTATTCTTATAATTGCTTAACTTCAAATTTTGAGTTGTATAAATAAACTTTACGGAGAATAATTTCGAATCGCCCACGAGTTTAAGTATAGCATGCTTCACCCCTTGATGCCTTTCCAATTGGCTTCATACATCACATTGTTCTCCTGGCATTTCGTATAGTGACTCAAACTGGTCGTGTGCCATTCGCAGCGCCTGGCATAGGTGTACGGATTGTAGTGCATGGCGCAGTAGGCGTACCTGGGATAGCAGGCGCTGGGGTCCCTGTCCAGGTTGTACCGGCAGGTGACCATATCTGTGCTGCCGACCCGGTCTCCAAATGAAGCAATCTGCGTGATTGAAAGTGTGCTGTGCTTTATTTTGCTTTTATCTCATAATATGAGCTGTTTAGTTTCCTAATAATTTGCTTCCTAATAATCAGTTTCTTAATCATCAGTTTCTTAATCATCAGTTTCTTAATCATCAGTTTCTTAATCATCAGTTTCTTAATCATCAGTTTCTTAATCATCAGTTTCTTAATCATTAGCTTCTTAATCATCAGTTTCTTAATCATTAGCTTCTTAATCATTAGTTTCTTAATCATCAGTTTCTTAATCATTAGCTTCTTAATCATCAGTTTCTTAATCATCAGTTTCTCAATCATCAGTTTCTTAATCATTAGTTTCTTAAGCATTAGTTTCTTAATCATTAGTTTCTTAATCATTAGCTTCTTAATCATCAGTTTCTTAATCATCAGTTTCTTAATCATCAGTTTCTTAATCATTAGTTTCTTAATAATTAGCTTCTTAATCATTAGTTTCTTAAGCATTAGTTTCTTAGTCGTGAGTTTCTTAAGCATTAGCTTCTTAATCATTAGCGTCTTAATCATTAGCGTCTTAATCATTAGCTGCTTAATCATTAGCTTCTTAAGCATTAGTTTCTTTATCATTAGTTTCCTAATCATTAGTTTCTTAAGCATTAGTTTCTTAGTCGTGAGTTTCTTAAGCATTAGCTTCTTAATCATTAGCGTCTTAATCATTAGCGTCTTAATCATTAGCTGCTTAATCATTAGCTTCTTAAGCATTAGTTTATTTATCATTAGTTTCCTAATCATTAGTTTCTTAATCATTAATTTCCCAATCATTGGTTTCTCAGTAATAAATTTCTCAAATCTCAATCATTAGTTTCTTAAGTTTTTGGGGTGCTCTCAAAAACTAGAACTTTTCTAGTTTCATAAATTACGAAATTTTTTGTTAACTGTATGGCAATGAAGATAATACCAAGCTGAGAAAATTAAAAATAATAAGTCAAAGTAGTTGATAGATCGTGTCTGTAAACTTTGTCTGCTAAGTGCTAAACAACAGTCCGTACCATGCACACAGCTATAGCCAAGCCAATAACCTGAAATTGTTTTCACTCTCAAAGTCGCTCGCTGCAGGACAGACATCCAGTCTCCAAAGCCGGCCATTAGAATGACTTGAAAACTATTGTTATTGTCGCATTGATATATGCATCGGATGTATCTATATCGTGCCGCTATCACTGCTCCCTGAATGTCACGCTGAAGTTAAAACGGGGGCAACCGCTGCCGCCAAGTCTAACAGTCGAACTCTGCGACCACCGGGTAACGGCGGTACTTCATTCTTATCTGCGGCCCGGCCGGCCTCCCTACTAGTTTAGGTTGCTACCCTCAACCCCCCCCCACGTACCCAGCTCCTCCTTGAATCTCTTCCTCAGTTTCCGCAGCTTCTGTCTACCTACAGGCAGGGAGTCCGCTATAGCAGATTGGTACTGTTTAGCCTGTTGCACTGGCTGAGTCATCAATCAGGTTGGGAGGCCTGCTGCCCACAGTAACCCTAAAATTTAGCGTTACAGTCTGGGGAAGGCCTGTTTACACTAGCGTTAAGCGAAACTGGGGTCGTCTTTCTTTTCTAGAGAAGATATATGCCGCACCGCCGCTCCACTGGGCTGGTTAATCTGACGCTGCAGCCACTGGGCCATTGGGACAACTAGGACCCAGTGCCTTCAAGCATTCTGGCTTGCTGCTCTGCTCTTACGGTGCCCCCTGTCTTTATCAGCTCCAATGCTCCATCAAGTTTATATTTAGATAGCAGTCCCCATACGCGTACTCCAATATTTACGTCGAAAAAAGTGAAGAATTACTGATTATTACAATAAAAGTACTAAAAGACCTAATAACTGCATGGCTGCAACTATACTTGTCTGACCGTCTGTGTATATCTGTCTGTCTGGCTTGCAGTGACTGTCTGTCCTTTCACCTGATCCCCCTATACTACTGCCAATTAGTATGAATATTTATACTTGTAGCCGAGAACGCTACCGCAAGATATTCATCCGTCTGTAACAGTCTTAAGCCACCAAGGACTGTCCATCAGTCATAACCAACTGTCTGCGTGCCAGTGCCACTATACCTGGATACCTGTTCCTCCATTGCCGCTATACCTAGGAGTCACTAGGCCTCTCTGCCCTCTTGTGTCTACTTTAGAATTTTCTGAAAATAACTTCCTTTCCTTTATCTATCTCTTTTTTACCACCTTCTAATGGAAAGACAGACAGTTAGATTGAGCGAGATCAAGTCGAGGGCGAGGTGTTTACACTAAAGCAATATGCCGGGTGTCAGTCAATGGGGGGGGAGGGGGGTTGTCCCGCAGTTCCGAAAATGCAGGGCCTATATACAGTAGATGGACACGCAGGGCTCTGTTTGCGGTTTTAAGAATCAAGGTTCCGCCCCTAAATAATGCTGGATTAAGCGCGATTCGCTTAATTACTCTTGCCTTTTAGTGTGCAGGGCACACGCGCATTTCTGCTTTTGGGCCAAATATGTATAAAAATGCCACTGGCTTTGATTCGGCGCCAACCTCCCCCCTCCGTTTTCTTATCGAACGCACCCAGATAATTTCTCCCTAGATTTCTCCCTCTGCAGCCGGGGGGTGGGGTTACGGTCGAAGCGGAATTATTAGAACAGGATATGGTGGAATGTCTTAATGAGTGTGAGTGAAGAGAGCGATGGGATTTAGAGGGCTGCGCGAGATATTTTCGCCCGTGTGTGGCCTAAAAAGGCCTTACCTTTTGCAAGGTGTCAGATGCCAAACTCTTCCCCATTTTTACTTAGCAATATGCAGATTTTCTCTATTCATCCCAATCGCCTAGAACAGCAATTGCCGGTGCAGACAGTGCTTAAAACAATCACTTTCCCAACTATCCTGCTGCTGGGAAAACATCTTCTTTAACCAACAGCTACAAGCAGTAGTAATCATCTGATTTACATCAAGTCCCTCAGTGTCATGAAGATACTTTCAAGTCAGAATTTAGCTCAGTGCGATTAGTTTACACATCAAATTGTTATCCTACCTGGCACTTGAGGCAGCTATTTTCATAGACACCGCCTCTCAGATATCTGGATTGAATATTGCTGACAAAGTTGCCTTTAAATGTCTTGGCCGTCACGCGTCTCTGGCGCTTTTTTGGCCAGAATGCGACCCAGCTGCACTTGGACAGAGCGGGCAGGCCGTAGCTGTTGAAGTTTCCTGGAAATCAGTTGGTTTCGAGCTGCAACACTGCATGACTGATGTGTCTGAGTAAACTATAAATCGATTGGTGTCGTCCTTGGAGGGTTCTGGGTAATCCCAGTGCAACTTGAGCAATCACCCGACGTTTGTTAATTTCATAGACACAAAAGGAAAACTCACCAGTGACCAGGTAGCTCTGCTGAATCCTTAGCCGCGTGGTGATCATGGACGCGTTCGGCTGTTTAATGTCGCCCAAGCCGCAGACGTCAGTGTTGCCATAGAATAGAAATCGAACCAAGCGTCCTTTTTGAAGAGATAGTCGCTAAAATTGAGATTTTGAGAACATTCAGACGAGTACGCTAATGAACACGCTAGTAGATAAAGGCTTGTACGAATGTTACGCTGCTCTTACCTGTAGCGTGTTGCGAAACACCGACTTGATTAGGACCTGGTAAAGGATTCCACTTTCGCTGCCGTCGTTTGACTGCCACCAACCGACGCTGCGTCGAATTTTCACCTTGAGCGCTGAAAGAGTTGGGCAATGGAATTTCGGGGCCAACTATAATTGTGTAGCCACACGCAACATTATGGTTTGGCATCTCGCTGGGCGCGAGAAAGCTTCTGCTCACCGAACTGGCTGGCGCAGAAGGCCTGCTGCGGGTGGTGCGGGTTGTGCGGCCGGCACAGGCAGCCCGGCCGACCGAAGCTGGAGAACTTGGCCGCCGCTGATAAAGCTGCGGTGGCTGACGAAGCTGACTGCGGCATCGCAGTTGCAGTGGACAGAGCCGCTGCTGAGAACAGGGCCAGACAGCAGCAGATGCAGCTGAATAGAAGCTGCTGGTGGCCTTGAATTCTACTATTGCTTCGATTGTTGTCGCTCCTAGAAGCGGAGTTATGCACTGCTACTTGCTTTGATTCAGACAAAAGCAGATGCGGCTGCTGCGGCTGCTCCATCGCTCGTGGCAAGCAACATCGTCGCCGGTAACAATTACGGAGTCCGCCGCAAAGGCCGCTGCTGCCGCCGCCGCCGCCGCCGCCGCTGCCGCAGCAGCTGACAAAGTGGCGGCAGCGTCCGGTCAATGCTGACTGCGCCGCGACGCCTGCCAGGGAGGGCGCTTAATCGAATATTGTTGGGTTGCGGGGCGGGCGTTGGCTCAGGTGAGTCGCGAGAATCCCGGCCTTAGGGAAGCCTGTTGAAGGCTCCAAAGTGAAACAATTGAAGAGTATGAGATGCCAGCTGCGCGGAGGCTGGAGCAAGGCGAGCTCGGATGCAGTGAGAAAGAGATCAGTCCGAATGCGGAGAATGGCGGCGATTTCAACTGAGGGGAATAAAGGAGAAATGGGGAAGAGAGAGAGAAAGGCCTCCCAAAGCGTGCTGGGGTTCTTGTTTACCAGAACGGGCGGTTGGGGAGGAGAGGGGTGGGAAAGCCCCAACCCCAGTGTCCAGTCCCCAACTCCCAGTTCCCAGTTCCCAGTTCCCAGTCAAGCGATTCGCGCAACGGCAACCAAGCCAGCCAACCTCTTGGCCAGCACCTCCCATACCCATATAATCCTCCTGGCCGCCTCCCCCTATCCAACTGTCTCTGTTTATGGCGCTCTCTGGCAGCAACTGGCACCATAGATAGAAAAGCTGCACTTTCCTTGATTGGCTCCTAGGCCCTTTACAACCAATATTGTATTCAATTTTGCGTTTGAGGCTGTTTTTTTTATTCAACTGGTCTCAAAATTCAATATTGCTTTGGTTGTACGGACACTGAAACTGGTTGGCAATGCGCCAGCTGGGTGTGAGTGGGTGCTCAGGCGGAGGGGGCAGAATAAAAATCGATATGAAAAGGGGATAGAATTGAAGAAATACCCCACCCCAACAACCCCGCGCCCTCTCACTGTGCGGTGACAAAGCTGTTTTTAATGCCGGTCCCCTGTCTGCCCGTTCTTTGACGGGGTCAAGAGCGGCCGCATGCGTGCAGTCATCCAGGGACCTCTTTTATATTGCACCTAGATTGGAAAGCCCCTATGCTATTGTAAACCTTATGATGCCGTTGACACCACATGTTCTAAAATTAGTTAATGAACTGGCTTTTCCTTTACCGGTAAATAATTAATTTGTTTATTCAATGTCCTATTGGCTTACGAAAAAACGAGGACTGAGACTGAATAAGTAGATCGGTGACTCATTGATTTTATGAATCTATTTTATCCTTCGCTGCTACACACTTTTCAGACACAATCCATAAGCTCCAAAAGAAAGATATGTACTTAAGATAAAAAATAAACATAGAATATTAATTTTCTAAACGAAAAGCTTTATGAATATCAATAGAGCTATAAGAAAGGCAAGTCATATCAAACGATCAACACAGGGTCTGTCTCCAATAAAAAAAAAACGAATTTTGTGCTGAAAATGAAAACTACGTCTCTTAGAAAATGTTTTTGAGGCTGGTTTTCACTACGGAGATAGGAAGTTTTCTTTTTCAGCACAAAAATTGTTATTGCTTTCAATAAGAGGCAGAGGCATCATTTTATATATTGTGCCTTTCTTATTGTTCTATCGATATTCATAAAGCTTCTCGTTCTGAAAGTTAAGATTCTATGTTAATTTTGTATTCTACTTACAGTGGTACATGTCCTGTGCTTAAAAACCATTAAAATTCACGGTTTGGATCTTTGGTTTTATGAATCTATAATGACTTTTGTGCTGAATGAATGAAAAGTCTCCCATCTCCTAAGTGTACTATTAGCGAAAACCAGCCTCATAAACATTTTCCAAGAAATATAGTTCCCTCCTCCTACTTGAGTAGTCTTTGATTCATGCACATAAGAACTGCCTTGCTAAGAATTAAATTAACAATAACGCGACTCATAAAAATTGCTTGATAATTGTTTCCAGAACATGTCTCACGACACCTACCCTCTGGTGATGAAGATCGGCCACGCTCATGGCGGCCTTGGCAAGGTAAGGCGCATCAATCACCTATACCCGTAGTCCAAATCTCGTAATCACATTTGGTCACAATGCTTTGGTCACAATGCTGACTCTCTCCCGGTGTGTTTTTTCTGAATGATCTACTCAGTTTTTTGAGACAAATTTCTTCTTGTTCAAGTCGCATTTTGGGTAAAGCGTGCTTCATTTTATACGACTGCTCTATCCTAAACTTAAATACTAAGATTTTTCTGATAACATTTATATCTAGCTTGCTAGTCTACTGAAAGTAGTCAGAAAAGAATCCGGAAAGTCTATCGTTCCAACTATAAAATTTACTTTTATAGATTCGCCTCGCCAGACCAGACGAATTGCAGGATCTGTCGGGGGTGGTGGCCGTGGCAAATACTTACGCCACCACCGAGACTTTGGTGGACTCAAAATTCGACATTCACATACAGAAGATTGGAAATAATTACAAAGCCTTCCTGTGAGTTGCTGAACTGGGAACTGGGGGACTGGGGAACTGGGGAACTGGGAACTGGGGAACTGAGGGACTGGGAACTGGGGGACTGGGGAACTGGGGAACTGGGAACTGGGGAACTGGGGAACTGGGGAACTGGGGACTGGGGAACTGGGGAACTGGGAACTGGGGAACTGGGAACTGAGGGACTGGGAACTGGGGGACTGGGAACTGAGGGACTGGGAACTGGGGGACTGGGAACTGAGGGACTGGGAACTGGGGGACTGGGGAACTGGGGAACTGGTAACTGGGAGACTGGGGGACTGGGGAACTGGGGACTGGGGAACTGGGGAACTGGGAACTGGGGAACTGGGAACTGAGGGACTGGGAACTGGGGAACTGGGGAACTGGGGAACTGGGGAACTGGGGAACTGGGGAACTGGGGAACTGGGGAACTGGTAACTGGGAGACTGGGGGACTGGGGAACTGGGGACTGGGGAACTGGGGAACTGGGAACTGGGGAACTGGGAACTGAGGGACTGGGAACTGGGGGACTGGGAACTGAGGGACTGGGAACTGGGGACTGGGGAACTGGGGAACTGGGGAACTAGGGGACTGGGAACTGGGGGACTGGGGAACTGGGGAACTGGGGGACTGGGAACTGGGGACTGGGAACTGAGGGACTGGGAACTGGGGAACTGGGAACTGAGGGACTGGGAACTGGGGACTGGGGAACTGGGGGACTGGGGAACTGGGGAACTGGGGAACTAGGGGACTGGGGAACTGGGGAACTGGGGGACTGGGAACTGGGGAACTGGGGAACTAGGGGACTGGGAACTGGGGACTGGGGAACTGGGGAACTGGGGGACTGGGAACTGGGGGACTGGGAACTGAGGGACTGGGAACTGGGGACTGGGGAACTGGGGAACTGGGGAACTGGGGGACTGGGGAACTGGAGAACTGAGGGACTGGGAACTGGGGGACTGGGGAACTGGGGAACTGAGGGACTGGGAACTGGGGGACTGGGGAACTGGGGGACTGGGGAACTGGGGAACTGAGGGACTGGGAACTGGGGGACTGGGGAACTGGGGAACTGAGGGACTGGGAACTGGGGAACTGAGGGACTGGGAACTGGGGGACTGGGGAACTGGGGAACTGGGAACTGGGAGACTTTGGTGCCAATCTGAATGATGGACTGCGATTTCAAAGATAGCAGGATGCACCTACAGCTGAACTGAAGCTTTTACTCACTTTTCATTTTTTCTGTTAACTCAGGCGCAGAAGTATCTCGGGCGGCTGGAAAGCCAATGTGAGCTCCTCGATGCTTGAGCAGCTTCCAATGACTGACAGGTGAATGATCAAATGATAAAATACGTTTCAAAATGCTAAAACATGCAGCAGTTTGTTATAATGAAGCTTGAATTTTTCTACCAGATTTCGTTCTTGGATTGACGAGGTTGCTCAACTGTTTGGCGGCATGGACATCTGCTCTGTGGAGGCCGTGCAAAACAAGGAGGGCGCCGTGTTGATTGTTGAAGTGAGCTTACTGGGATGCCTTCCCAGACTTGAACTTCACGTTTCCCTACTGGATTCCAATCTACCCAACTCGATTCCAGCCTACCCAACTCGATTCCAATCTACCCAACTCGATTCCAATCTACCCAACTCGATTCCAGCCTACCCAACTCGATTCCAATCTACCCAACTCGATTCCAGCCTACCAAACTCGATTCCAGCCTACCCAACTCGATTCCAGCCTACTCAACTCGATTCCAATCTACCCAACTCGATTCCAGCCTACCAAACTCGATTCCAGCCTACCCAACTCGATTCCAGCCTACTCAACTCGATTCCAATCTACCCAACTCGATTTTAATCTACCCAACTCGATTCCAATCTACTCAACTCGATTCCAATCTACCCAACTCGATTCCAATCTACCCAAATCGATTCCAATCTACCCAACTCGATTCCAATCTACTCAACTCGATTCCAATCTACTTAACTCGATTCCAGCCTACCCAACTCGATTCCAATCTACCCAACTCGATTCCAATCTACTCAACTCGATTCCAATCTACTCAACTCGATTCCAGCCTACCCAACTCGATTCCAATCTACTCAACTCGATTCCAGCCTACTCAACTCGATTCCAATCTACTCAACTCGATTCCAATCTACTCAACTCGATTCCAATCTACACAACTCGATTCCAATCTACCCAACTCGATTCCAATCTACCCAACTCGATTCCAATCTACCCAACTCGATTTTAATCTACCCAACTCGATTCCAATCTACTCAAATCGATTCCAATCTACCCAACTCGATTCCAGCCTACCCAACTCGATTCCAATCTACCCAACCAATTCCAACCGAGAGAATGTCTTGCTAGTATCTCCAGAAAATTACCTCTTTCACCCGAAACGAACCCGAAAATCACCAGGCCAACGGGTCGGACGCGCCGCTGCTCGGCGACTCGCAGGAGGAGGACCGGCGGCTCATCTCCGAGCTGGTGCTGGGCCGGATGCATCACGCCTGCTCAGCGGCCGCTGCCCGACTCAGCCGGGCGGGCAGCCTCGGCCAGGGAATCAACCGCTATTCTGCCACCCCCAACGGACCGACTCAGCCGCAGCCTCCGCCACCGCCGATGCCGCAGCAGCAGCAGCAGCAACAGGCCGCGGCGGCGGGAGCAGCGGCGGCTTCGATGATAAAGCAGCCGATGCCCCCGCCGCAGTCGGCGCCATCAGTCGGAGCTGCCGCCTCCGCTGGACCTCCGCCGCCATCGTCTGGACCGCCGCCGCCGCGGTCTGGCGGGCCGCCGCCTCCGCCTCCGCCGCAGCAGCCGCCTGGAGGCGGCCCCCCGGGGGGAGCGGCCAGACCGCCGCCGCCGCCGCGCCAGACGTCGCTGCCTCGGGGCCCGGGCGGCGGCCCCGGCGGAGGCGGCGAGGAAGGCGAGGACACGATGAAGAACCTGCGCAAAACATTTGCAGGAATTTTTGGGGACATGTGAGACTGAGCTCGGTCTGGCGACCTGCGGCTGTTTTGGCCGGAATCTGCGGTACTGGATGAACTTTAATTGGCATTAGAAGTTTTGTCTTGCTGAGCATGCTGATGAAGATGTGCCCAAAAGACAGGTTAGAACGGGCAGGCAGTTTGACTGAAACCGAAAACCGCCCACTCGCATAATATTGTTTTTATGTTTTATGTAATATATTTTACTTATATTTTAATGTTTTTATTCAATGGCTATTTTTTGTTAGAATTTTAGTATCAATTTGAGTTGTAACCAACTTTTCTTCGCCTAGCCCAGCATAATAATAATTTTAGAATGATTATATTAATTATAGTATACTTGTTTACAGTCTGATTTGTTCGAAAATATTAATCACAATTCTATAGCACCAGATTCTTAAATAGGCCTGGCACATGTACTTTTTCTTGCTTAGAGGGAACGGTTCTAAAAGGATTAAGGCGGCACAGTTGACCCACTGACCCGTGACTGGACCCCTGAGCACACACAGGTACGCACTTAACTAAACAGGGTATGTGTTCAGCTGCACCTGACTTTCTAATCATCGAAAATACTGGGTGATCCTTGACTGTAATTCATGCACAGCCACTCTTGGCTTAGTAATATCTGACCCATAATAATTAATAAAGTGCATAAATTTGTCAGTAAAACACTGGCTCACCATATTATATTCCTATTTTCACCAACTGCTGGCAATCCAAGCCAAATGCAATTATTGATTTCTAATTGTAGCTATAGGCTTTTCTATTCAGCTGCGTTCAACGAATGTCTAAAAAGTGCACGTTGTACCTTTTTAAATCTGTTTACGCTCTGGTTTGAACAGCAATTTTTTTGAATTTATATATAATCGATTGTTTTTGCTTTGGTGGCATAATACGGCTCTGGTTGTTATGAATCCATGCAAGGACTACATGTATTCTTATACATTGTATGCACATTAAAAAACGTGTATTCATATTCATGTATTTATAAAATATTAATAATTTATATTTTATTATTTTATTTTATTATTTTTTATTATTTAATAATGTAATACTTGTAATTTATCAATGTTTAGTTTATTGTACCAATGGCCGTTAAGTCGTAGAAATTTGCAATATTTTTGTTCTCAATCAATCCAGCATAATTCGATAATCATAATGAAAACTTATGTTTGAGTCGTCTGGGAAGCGACAAATTTCGATAGCTCATAACTATTTGTAGTTTCTCATCTTGGTTTACAGCAGACATTTATATTTTTCCTTTGAACGTTTTAACAAAATATTTCGATGTTGTTAATCAATTGTGTATTTCTAAGAAATGCAATAGCTATTAAAACAAATTTATGCAAAAAGTTTTATTTTGTTTTATCATTTTTAACGATAGTTTACTTTACCATTGCAAATGCGGTATGTCGCTGCGGCTTGGCGGTCGTGGAAAACTCGTTGGTGCATTTTTCTATTAGCTCCCATAAACCAAGCTGGACAAACACTCCGTACACTCCTATATATCTAATTAGCAGGATATCGCTTAGCTTTAGAATCTTACTAGACCATTTTATGTCTGTAGCTAGTCTCTTAACGATTGCCGATTTAAAAAATACATTTTAATTTGCAATTGCGCTTACTAAATATATATTATGCATTATACACAAATATTTATAGAGCCTTTTTCTTGCAAATTGTGAACTGCGAAATTGAAGAATGCTTTCAGACTATTGCTTATTTTACAGCGGGGGTAATGCAGGTGCTAATCCGACCATGGTGTGTGCTTGCCTATGGTTGCCATGGTGTGTGGTTACCTATGGTTGCTATGGTGTGTGCTTGCCGATGGTTGCTATGGTGTGTGCTTGCCTATGGTTGCTATGGTGTGTGGTTACCTATGGTTGCTATGGTGTGTGTTATAGTGGTTGCTATGGTGTGTGTTATAGTGGTTGCTATGGTGTGTGTTATAGTGGTTGCTATGGTGTGTGTTATAGTGGTTGCTATGGTGTGTGTTATAGTGGTTGCTATAGTGTGTGCTTGCTTATGGTTGCTATAGTGTGTGTTATAGTGGTTGCTATGGTGTGTGTTATAGTGGTTGCTATAGTGTGTGTTATAGTGGTTGCTATGGTGTGTGTTATAGTGGTTGCTATAGTGTGTGCTTGCTTATGGTTGCTATAGTGTGTGTTATAGTGGTTGCTATAGTGTGTGTTATAGTGGTTGCTATAGCTTATTTTGGAAATCGGTGTTGTTAGCACTCATTTTGGCGCCGTAGGCACTCATTCGGCGCCAAAGGCGCTCTACTTCGGCGCCGTGAAGCAAAATGATTGATTTCCATACCAGGTCACAAGATGGGGCGGGGCGACAAAGCATTGGCATGTCTCGCCATCCTTTTACAACCAGCTCTTAGCAGAACATCTTCATTCGCTGTGTGACTGGTCCAGCTCACTCTCAAAGACACGCCTTAAAAACCACAAAACTCCATTGACTCGATTCTTCTCTCCATTGCTGGCGACATTATCCAGCACTCCGGCCAATGTGTGAGAACAGGGAGAACATTATAGCAGTCAAGAATTCCTAAATTCGTCTTCATGTTGACTTTACCAAATATGAAGTGACTGCTACTAAAACTTGAAATTAATAAGGCTAAGCTACATGTATCGCCCACAAGACAGTGTGAAGTCGGATCACAGTGTGTACAGTTTATTGATTTTTTGAAGCGCGGGAAGAAGTCACGCCATCTATAGACGAAAAATCTGAATTTTATTTCAAAGTATAGTAAGTACTCATAAGTGTTTGTCTGTCCATCCAGACCATGTATATGGGTTGATGGGGGGTTTCTTTCGCTAAATAATGCTAAGTTTTGTTTGAACTATAAATAATCAGTTATTTGGCCGAAAGAAGCAAAAGCACAACAGCAAGCAACAGAGAAGCAAAAGCAACTACACGTAAATAATGAAAAAGAAAAAATGTACACAAAAAAATTAAAAAGCGACAAATTTACAGACAATGAGTTTTGGAATTCTGACAAATTTTAAATTGGAATAGATTGGACAACATGCAACTAAGGCATGGATAGATGCTACAAAACTCTTAAGGTCTTGCTTGAGTAGAAAATCCGTTGAAATTGTGTACTTTGACCCATGGTTGGGGATTTTTACATCAATCTCACTAACTCTACGAGACGGCTTGAGATCGCGGAGTGACCTGCACATCTTCGGTTTATACAATTCTTGGAACAGAAACTCTTTAATAAGGCTAAATACGCTGTCTTCTTCTGAATAATCGAATCTTAGAGAATGGCTTACGCATCAGGCGCATAATTTGCGTCCAGTTGTTGTAGCACTGGAATATTTCGAATAGCGTCCGTGTGACGAATGCTGAAGCATAGTGGCATAAGGATGGTCTGTTCTGTAGTCAAGCTCTTAGCTCCTATGTCCACTGTAACACCCGAGAGTACAGTAGAAGAAAATCAACTGACACTTCTTACAAATTGAACTGAATTCAACGCTAGTGCAATACAAACTAAAGCTGTGTGATTTCAATATCCTCTGGCATCTCAACAGCCCGAACAGTAACCAGGGAGCGACGTTGAAGCAGCTCCTCCTGCTGCTCCTGGACGAGAAAATCTGACTCGCTTGACGAATTTGACTTGTCAGCCTCAATCTGAAACACGTAGGCGGGGTTTGGACAAATTTTCGGGCTGTGTTCGGTGGAGCCTGCAGTCAGCCGGTGGTTCGCTGAAGGACTCGAATAGAGGCAGCTTTCAACGCGTTCTCCCTCGGCGCGCATCGCCCGCAACTCCTGATCCATCAGACTGAACACTGACGACAGCAGCTGCGGATTAGCGTGAAACTGCGGCGCTAGGAGGTTATTGCGCTTCAGGCGCTCCTCCCAGTGCGGCGGCAGGTTGACAAATTGTTCGGCCTCGCGATCGTAGACCAGGCTCAGCAGCTCCCGAGGCTGTCGCGGCGGCGGTGTCGGCGGCGGCGAACCGGCATCATCTTCATCGTCCGTATTGCCTTCGCCAGCTCGCTGCTGCAGTGGCGGCTCTGCTGCTTCCGCTGCTGTTGCTTCCGCTGCAGGTACAGTTGCTGAGGCCGGGACCTTATTTAAAAAAGATGCTGTCGTTTTGCTTACACTACGTAACTATTCGCTCTGGCCCTACTTTTGTAATCCATGTTCTGTTCTGTCATAAAATTCCACAATGTCTACAAGACCAAAACGTCAACTCCTGGAAGTAAAAGAGCCATGACACCCTTACGTAAATGCTTGCGGACTCGTGGCATGCTTACGAAAAAAACGAGCACGGAGATCCTACAGAGCCTACCTACAGACCCCATACCCTACAGAAAGCAAGGGCAAGCCATGAACTCGTGCCTGTTTGCGTTACGCGTGGCATGGACTTGCTCGGGAAATGCGGCGTACGAGCGTAATTAGAGAAACTATCTTCCAACTCCAGCGCATTCCAAGAAGTGTGCAGGACTCAGTCTGTTACAAGAAAACTAGAATAAGTATACTCAATCGCATTTTCAGAATGATGTAAGATTTCTTCTCACCTGTTCTGCTGGTGAGACTGGTAACGGCTCTTCACTAATTGATTCAGTCGCCATTGCAGCTCGTTCCTCCTCTCCAGGTTCTTCTTCAATGACTGACATGGTGATCAAAGGAGCTGCTTCTGCTGCTGTTGCTTCTGCTCCTGTTGCTGCCGTTGCAGGTATAGTTGCTGTCGAAGATGATATCGACTGATCAGTGTTGCTACCCGCTGGTTGGGCCTCGAAGTACTGCCGCCAATTCTCGGGTATCCCGTCAAAGCCTTGACTACCCGCATTGAAAGTGATGTGCATCACCCGCTTCACGTTCTGCGGCGTTGAAATTCGACGACCACCTTTGCTGGAGCCGCTGCTGCCGTCGTCGCCGCCTTCACTGCTACCGTCGCCGCTGCTGCTGCCTTTGCCACCACCGCGATTCCTGCGCTTAAATAGCGACGCTATGGAGTCTCGGACACTGTCCAGCTTCTTTGTGGAAGACATTCTACCACGTCTGAATGCACGGACCCGCCCCGGTGAGCAATGTTGACAGTGAATGGGGCTTATGCGGGGCAATCCAGTAATGGTGTGCCGTCAATATGAGAGCTACTAAGGGCCCCAGCTCTGTGCACAAAGCCTACTGCCGGCGAGTTTTTCATAGGGCAGTTTATAAAAGAAGGGTTGAAAAGCAAAATGTACATCAGTTCAATGCGCACTACAGACGCCGAAGAGGGACTGAACTGTACATTGGCCTGCAACGCTCCTGCGCCTGCGTAGTGAACGAGATAGAAAATTTCTCAGTCTTTTTATCTCGCTACTTTCCTGCGGCGCTGCACCCCCCCCTGACTGACGATATTCACAGCTGTTTTACTGCTTGCCTGGGTGCATTATCCGAGAGTTTACTTCGAACGCTGGAGAAGATTCTAAATTTAGTAACGAAGGTTCAGTTTAACAGCTTAACATTGCAAGACGAAATGAAGTTCCGCCAATAATCAAGGTAACAAAATCTGTAATGTCGAACAAGCCTAAACTCTGGAATAAGGAAGAGAAGAGATGATCGAACAGTTCTTTTAGTTGGTTTATACCCTCTGTAGTCGATTAGATTATTAGCATATTTTTGCATCACTCTCCCTACTCAGTATACATCTAGCTCGTACTTCAGTATTCTGCGTACACTTATGAGCACACACAATGTGTGTGTGTGTGTGTGCAGATTCGGCTGGCTTCACAGACAATGAGCGGTCTGAGCACATTATAATCAACCCCCCCACACTGTTTATAAGTAAGCTACTTCAGCATTTTTGTGTCTGACTAAATTTAGTTGTGCGTTTTCTCTTGTTGTTTTTTTACAAACGAATGCGTGACGAGCTTTCATGTACTGTTATGATAGAATTAGAAATGCTTCGATTTGAAAAATTGGATTTTATAGTCGAGTATAAATCTCAGGGTTTTTTGAGATTTCACATTGCAACGTGCAGCAGGGGCGTGGCCACCGGGGGGGGGAGGACAGGGGAGACATGCCAGTGCTTTGACCTTGTGACGCGGCCGTTGTGGAAATAAAAAACTTTTCTCCAGGGCGCCAAAATATAGCGCCTTCAGAGCCAAAATGAGTGGCTGCGGCGCCAAAATGATGAGCGCTGACAACACCCGATTCTCAAAATAATGGACATGTAGGAATCTAGTCATGTATATGTACATGCCTTATTCTAATTGGCTTTATCCCCCGCCTTAAAATCCATGGCGACGCCCCCTGACGTTATTTCTGATCGCACCTGTCTGCCCAGAAACAATTGACTTCATGTAAAGATCAATAAGCACATTTAAATGTAATTAGTTAATAGCCGAACTACATTAGAAACTCGATCTCTTTCCGAGATCCTCAAACTGACTCTGCTGAAAAGTTTTTATTATTATTATTTCGACGTAAGCGCGTACAATGGATTGCCGGCTCAGATCTTGATGCAGCTGATCAGCTTGATAGCGTTGCCGCCGCAGTTGGTGGCAAAGCAGTTGGCCATGCGAACTGGGTCGAAGCCGTTGGACAGCGCACAGCCGTATATGCTGTTGATGATGCAGCTGAGCGAGCTGATGCCGGCCTGACGGATGCACTCCATGTCGACGCTGATGAAGGGCATGACCTCTTGGATGAGATCGTTGATGACTTCGTCCTGCTGTTGGACAGTGTAGGCGGCTGATGCGGCCGACGCCATGGCTAGGACAGCCAGCAGGTAGCTCAGAAGCTTCGTGTACATTCTTGATTTTGCAAATATATATCGGTGCGGAAGTTGCAGAACTGTGGAATTCTGTTTTCGGAACTTACATGTATCGGCCCGCATTGGATTTTATATGTAGAGTGGCAGAGGAGAATGGCGCCATGGAGCTGCAGCTGACGAAATTCTCGGCTCCCATGGAAATTTAGCATGCACAATTAACTGGACAGAAAGCAATTATTGCCTCATTTTGTGCTGTTGCTAAAGGGCAAACTGCATGTTTCTTAATTGTCCATTGTGACTTAATGTATAGATCTTGGGTGGCAGCAGAATACTAAACAGTAAAAAACTTGGGCTCTGGTCCGCGATGAGAACTTAACACACGTTGCAGGAAAAAATAGCTGGCTGGTCGAGTGATTTCAAAGCAGATTTCGCGGCAGTGTAAAAGAGATAACCTCAAACTCAAATGAGTCCGCTTCCCACGATCACATCTGGTTAATTGTTGCCGGGTGTAATTGGGAATTGCGTGCCGTTTCGCTTGACTTAACGAAGTAGAATTATCCATCGAGAAATGCTATGCGTCTTTATTAAACTGGCTAAAATAACAGAGATCCATGAATAAATGAAATGTGAAATATTGCATGTACATAAATTTAGTGAAAAGTTGTACACATCAAGAAGAGTTTGCATATGCAGATTTATGTTGTAGTCATATAGGCATATATAACATTGTGACGTAACCACGCTCTGGTCGCGGGATAGGGCATGGGAACTTTTTCGAAGGTGCCTCCTATCCCGTGCACCTCCCCTGCGCAGAGCTGTCGAGACTCGGTCAGGTCTCCGGCCAGGCCTGGAGAGACTCCCGCTCTGCTGCACCCTCCTGCTGCCTTGGCTCCGTCTCCCCTGCCGCCACACCTGCCTTTACGCAGCTCCCTATCCCTCTCTGTACCTCCCCCTCTACCTTATCTCCCCTGCGCTCCACCCTAGTCTTCTTGTACTTTCCCCATCCCCCCTCTTTTTGTCTCTCTCTGCACTATTTTCCTGCGCTGTCCCCTCTTTCTCTGCGTCTACTTACAGTATGTTGTGCTCACCGACCTCCCATCCCTTCCCAAACTCCCAAACGGTGACGCAAGTCGTGTGACCCCTTCTTCCCCTCGATGACTCATCGATGACTCATCCCCCTCTCTTGCGCAACCTTTTCTCATGCTATTGTTCTCCTCCCCAAATTTCTCATGCGACACCCACCCCACCTCCGCTTCTATTGTTCTCGTTTTTGATTCTTTTGTTCTCTTTACCCCCACCAATTATCACATTTTCTCCGATTTTCTCTTTCTATTGTTCTCGTTTTCGCACCTAATTATCACCTTTTCTCCAATGTCCTCTCTCTCTCTCTCTGTGCAGCTGCCTGTAAGTTCCTGTTACTGATTTGTGCTCTAATTGCCTTTGCTTATCCGGAGTTTGCCTATTTTTCCATTGTCTGATTCGAGGGCTGAGCCAGTTGTGATACCGTACCTTTTGCTGTATTTTTACTCAATAGTGAAGCCGCCTAATTGCCTGATTATTTGCCTAAGGGCCTAATTATTAACTATTAACTAACCTCATCATTATTCACTCTTTCACCATCATTTCACCCATGGCTTGCTAAGCCTTTCTCCCGGGGTTGCAAAGCATAAGGAAGTTTGGGTAAGCTAATGGCCTCTCCCCGTGCAAAGCTCGCCTGTGAGTGCGTGCTGCGGGGCCGCGTGTGCGTGCAGTAGAGGGATTAGCGAGTCTTGGCACAGAATGGCAGCAGGAAGGTTGCAACCCCATGCTGACGCGTCCCTTCGCCTTGAGCAATCTAAACTAGAGACAGTACATGTTCGCCTCATACTACTCTTAGTAATCAAAGTCGCAAGTCCGCCTCGCTCACAGCCACAAAGGATCCCCTGCTGAGAAATCCTCCAGATTGAGCCCAGAGTTCCCGATCATGCCCCCAAGCAGAGTCCCTGTACTCGGCTGCATGTGTCTCCCCTGTTAGCCTAAATCTCCTGGTAACCATCCCAGGCGGGGCTCTAGCCTCGAGAGGTCTGGTAGAAAGATCCAGGTGCGCCAGGTCACATAGAGTGGTGGCAGCCACTCGGTCATACTATGACCGAGTGACCAACTATTGCACCTTGGCTACAGGTGGGGTCCATGTGGGTCTTTGGCCCTCTGGTCACAAAGCGCTACCAATTAAGCTATCAATCATGTGGGCGGGACAGTCTGGTGCTGGAGGTCCGTCAGGTCATTGCCCAGTCATAGGCAGCCTACGGTCATTGCCCCCTCTGGTCATGCGTTCGTCTCTCTACGGAGCGGACAGGCGACAAGGGCGGTTACATCAATTGATTTATATTGAGTGCAAGGTAAGCTGCGCGCAAATTCCATACAGTAAAATACCAGAGAGAAGTATTTGAATTGCCATGTATGAACATGCTACAGAATTTCCAAATCAACCGGCCTATATATATAAATACAGGCTCGCTCAAGGATAAAGTGTTATGCGTGATATATGTACATTAGGGATCCGGTCCGAGACTTGTACATACTGCAGTACATAAATCTATTTACAAGTACTCTCGTACAAGTTACATATTCCGAACTTGCACACGCATGAATTATACCAGTATTTAAGCTGTTGAAAATTAGTTGAATTCAGAATAGCAAATTTGCCTAAAGAGAGCTGGGGGACCTATATCGCTCGTCTTTTTTCATTTCATAATTAAGTTTTGTGAAATTTAGGTCTTATCGGCACCTTTTAATCTTCAAACGCAAAATAATTAGTAAACTGCTGTTCCTTTTTAAAGTATCGTCCGACAAGTTGATATTTGTCAGGGCCATTGTTATACGTATGTTGTAACGTATTGAACTGCATATTTAACATAAAATATTAAATTTTAGTAAAAATAAGAGATCAAAAAGTTTTTTATTTTGGTTAATGTGCTTACAGCCACAAAAATGCCTTCTTTGATTTAACTATTAAATATTTTTCTGAGAACTTTAGGCACAAATTTAACATGATTAAAACGAGCATGGTTTATACCGCCCGATCATCACCAAGTGATATTATTTGATTGATAAGCCTACCCACCCTGCTCTACAACTAGCTAAGACTTTTTGATTGAGTTGAGTTGAGAAGAAAAAATACTAAAGCTTGTCCGAATTGTTTTTTCTCAAGTATATTTTCTGTAAAAGAGTAAAACATTTACTTTTGATACTTTGTCTCGTCTGTTGTCTGTTAGTTTGGGTTCGGGCCTAGGCCTATGATTTTGTAAATATATTGTATAGGCTATTGCAAAATTTGACCATTCTAATATTGCTACAGTAAAAAGACGGTGCCCTTAACAAATCAGTAGATGAAATCAGTAAAAAATAGTCTGTTGTTGGTTTTTTGAGTTTAATTATTTTATTCTCAAAGTAAAATGTCAATGCCAATGGACATAGATATATCTTGTCTCCCACTGGATGTCCGTGCAAAACTAGCAGAACTTGAGTTGGAACTATCAGATGGTGAGTGGTGTTATTTTTATCTTAAAAATATGAGATATACAATATATAGGCTTAATTCATAAATCTAAAAAATTGCAAAATTCTCTTTCTTTGCATAATTAATCACCTATTTATTTTTTAGTTTTAAATACTTAATTAGGCTTATATTGTGCTATTATTTAATACAAGATTTTTAAACTGATCTTTTAGCTAAAAATCTTAATTTATCTAAAATGATTTTAAAGTGAAGCCCATAGTCTGGTTCATGCTGGGTGCACACCCGAAAAAAAATTAGTACACGCCCATTCTCAAAAATATGCCGGTGTTGCAATAATAAATGACCTTTTTTATGTTGTGACAATAAAAGACCTTTTTTAATTTGCGTAATACACCCTTATTATTAGATAATTTTATGGCTTTTAAGGCTTTTTTGGCGATACTATTTACAGCCGAAAGTTTATACATGCAAATATTTGTTTAAATACTCTTTTACAAGCTGGAAAAAAACGGAAAGCTTGAAATTTGCGCCTAAAAATGAACTTTTTTATCTTTTTTCTACTTTACAATAACTCTTACACATGATTCTATAAAGTGCATGCCAGGTGTGCACGCATACTTTTTTCTCAGGAGTGATGCACACCAACTGTGCACGCCTAATTTTGGTGTGCAAAGCCAATGCATGCCCAAATTTTTGGGCATATACTATATCACTTAATAACTGACAAATAAGACTATTGAAGCCTTTAATTTTAGAGATAAAGCAGTAAAAATGAATTAATGACATGTTGTTAGCTTTAAAGGGTTTTTTCAAGACAACATTAAGTCCCTTGGATTAAAAATAAAAAAATAAAGATTTCTAATGCTGTATATACATTGTGCAAATAGGATAATAGTGGACTAAAGTTAAGATGAATATTTTTACTTTTAATGTAAATAGCCTAGTGAAGCTTATTAGTCCCTTAGATCAAAGACTAAACAATAGATTTTCTATACCATATGCATATGCACCTTGTATAACTGGAGTAGTAGGGGCTAAAGTTAAGATAAATATATCCTAGCCATTTTTATGCAATAAATGAGATTCTATTAATGAGTGATAAGTTGAAGTATTTATTATCACTCTGTACTCCAGCACTATATTATAGTAAATGATAGATAACTATTGTCATTGGATTTAGCTTCATTAAAATTTATGGGATGTTATAAGAAAATTTATTATATATATGGATAAAGATTGGCTATGGGAGAAATTAAATATATTTGCCAATATACAAGCTAGATATGGGAAAATTTTGGTTATAGTAGAGCTCTAACATCTACCCTAACTTTACTATATTGATAAACCATTTTTTTATTTAATTTATAAAATTTTTTTGCCTTCTTAAATACTTGTCTCACTATACTATGTCTCTTTTTTATGCCAACTATGCTAAAATATGCTTCCAAAATTCCAATGCTCTGCTTAACAATTGGTCTAAGTAAAGTTTATATATCAAAATATACAAACTCTACTTGCAACTATATAACTTTATTTTGCATTAATATTTACCTACTTTTTATATAATGTTAATATAGATTAATGGTCTCCAGCAGTCTATTAATGTGTACTTACATACTGCATTGAACTTTCAATACTGTTAGATTTCCACACGTGTTTTTCTTGTTTTTCAACATTTAAAGGCGACATCACCCAGAAGGGATATAAGAAGAAGCGAGCCAGACTATTGGACCCCTACATTGCCAAGAAGCAGCAGCAAGGACCAGCCGCTAGCGCCAGTGGAGAAGGTGGCAGTGGCGCCAGCGCCGCGTCTCCAGCTGTGCGTTGCCAAGCAGGCGGCGGCGGCAGACGCGACGATATTCGCTATCACTCGGAGATTCGAGCCGAGGCTGTGCAGGCTGCGCTAGCCAGGAATAGGGAGGCTTCAGCTGCCGGCCCGGCTGGCGTGACGACCGGTGCACCACCCGCTGCGCCGCCTGCGCCCTCTGGTCGGCGTGTACAGCAGTCATCTGGCACTGCGGCAGCTGTTCGATGTGAGTCTGAGCTGCAGTTGTGCTGCTCTTATTGGTTTTTTCCTGCTGATTGAGTAATGTCTGAGAGCAGATAGATTACAGTCAGTCAAACAGATACCCAAAGACAGGCAGACAGGTGTCCAAAGACATGCAGACAGATACCCGGACAGTCAGACAGATGCCCAAAGACAGTCAGAAAGATACCCAAAGACAGTCAGACAGATGCCCAAAGACATGCAGACAGATACCCAAAGACAGTCAGACAGATGCCCAAAGACATGCAGACAGATGCCCAAAGACATGCAGACAGATGCCCAAAGACAGGCAGACAGGTGCCCAAAGACAGTCAGACAGATACCCAAAGACAGGCAGACAGATGCCCAAAGACAGTCAGACAGATTCCCAAAGACAGTCAGACAGATACCCAAAGACAGTCAGACAGATACCCAAAGACAGGCAGACAGATGCCCAAAGATAGACAGACAGATTCCCAAAGACAGGCAGACAGATGCCCAAAGACAGTCAGACAGATACCCAAAGACATGCAGACAGATGCCCAAAGACAGGCAGACAGGTGCCCAAAGACAGTCAGACAGATACCCAAAGACAGGCAGACAGATGCCCAAAGAAATGCAGACAGATGCCCAAAGACATGCAGACAGATGCCCAAAGACAGGCAGACAGGTGCCCAAAGACAGTCAGACAGATACCCAGACATGCAGACAGATGCCCAAATACATGCAGACAGATGCCCAAAGACAGGCAGACAGATGCCCAAAGACAGGCAGACAGGTGCCCAAAGACAGTCAGACAGATACCCAGACATGCAGACAGATGCCCAAATACATGCAGACAGATGCCCAAAGACATGCAGACAGATGCCCAAAGACAGGCAGACAGGTGCCCAAAGACAGTCAGACAGATACCCAAAGACAGGCAGACAGATGCCCAAAGACATGCAGACAGATGCCCAAAGACAGGCAGACAGGTGCCCAAAGACAGTCAGACAGATACCCAAAGACAGTCAGACAGATACCCAAAGACAGGCAGACAGATGCCCAAAGAAATGCAGACAGATACCCAGACATGCAGACAGATGCCCAAATACATGCAGACAGATACCCAGACAGTCAGACAGATGCCCAAAGATAGTCAGACAGATACCCAAAGACAGGCAGACAGATGTCCAAAGAC
This sequence comes from Macrostomum lignano, assembly GCA_002269645.1. Lineage (NCBI taxonomy): Eukaryota > Metazoa > Platyhelminthes > Macrostomidae > Macrostomum > Macrostomum lignano. Next base: position 27,453 of record NIVC01003638.1, read on the forward strand.
AGTCAGACAGATACCCAAAGACAGGCAGACAGATGCCCAAAGATAGACAGACAGATTCCCAAAGACAGGCAGACAGATGCCCAAAGACATGCAGACAGATGCCCAAAGACAGGCAGACAGGTGCCCAAAGACAGTCAGACAGATACCCAAAGACAGGCAGACAGATGCCCAAAGAAATGCAGACAGATACCCAGACATGCAGACAGATGCCCAAATACATGCAGACAGATACCCAGACAGTCAGACAGATGCCCAAAGATAGTCAGACAGATACCCAAAGACAGGCAGACAGATGTCCAAAGACAGTCAGACAGATACCCAAAGACAGGCAGACAGATGCCCAAAGATAGACAGACAGATTCCCAAAGACAGGCAGACAGATGCCCAAAGACAGTCAGACAGATACCCAAAGACATGCAGACAGATGCCCAATGACAGTCAGACAGATACCCAAAGATAGGCAGACAGATTCCCAAAGACATGCAGACAGATACCCAAAGACAGGCAGACAGATGCCCAAAGACAGTCAGACAGATTCCCAAAGACAGTCAGACAGATACCCAAAGACAGTCAGACAGATACCCAAAGACAGGCAGACAGATGCCCAAAGATAGACAGACAGATTCCCAAAGACAGGCAGACAGATGCCCAAAGACAGTCAGACAGATACCCAAAGACATGCAGACAGATGCCCAATGACAGTCAGACAGATGCCCAAAGACATGCAGACAGATACCCAAAGACAGTCAGACAGATGCCCAAAGATAGACAGACAGATTCCCAAAGACAGGCAGACAGATGCCCAAAGACAGTCAGACAGATACCCAAAGATAGGCAGACAGATTCCCAAAGACATGCAGACAGATACCCAAAGACAGGCAGACAGATGCCCAAAGACAGTCAGACAGATTCCCAAAGACAGTCAGACAGATACCCAAAGACAGTCAGACAGATACCCAAAGACAGGCAGACAGATGCCCAAAGATAGACAGACAGATTCCCAAAGACAGGCAGACTGATGCCCAAAGACAGTCAGACAGATACCCAAAGACATGCAGACAGATGCCCAATGACAGTCAGACAGATGTCCAAAGACATGCAGACAGATACCCAAAGACATGCAGACAGATACCCAAAGACAGTCAGACAGATGCCCAAAGACAGTCCGACAGATTCCCAAAGACAGTCAGACAGATACCCAAAGACAGTCAGACAGATACCCAAAGACAGTCAGACAGATGTCCAAAGACATGCAGACAGATACCCAAAGACATGCAGACAGATACCCAAAGACATGCAGACAGATACCCAAAGACATGCAGACAGATACCCAAAGACAGTCAGACAGATACCCAAAGACATGCAGACAGATACCCAAAGACAGTCAGACAGATGCCCAAAGACAGTCCGACAGATGCCCAAAGACATGCAGACAGATACCCAAAGACAGTCCGACAGATGCCCAAAGATAGGCAGACAGATGCCCAAAGACAGTCAGACAGATGCCCAAAGATAGGCAGACAGATGCCCAAAGACAGTCAGACATATGTCCAAAGACATGCAGACAGATACCCAAAGACATGCAGACAGATACCCAAAGACATGCAGACAGCCGATACCCAGACTCGATCTAGCCACTACAAGTAAATATTGCAATTGGACAGCATTTCGAAGAAAAATCAATGAATTTCATTCAAACCTTTCAGTGGCCAGCGACGGCGACTCAACTGACGATGCACTGGACGACGACGACGATGACGACGGAGAGGAAGACGACGACGCTGACATCAGCGAAGAGGCGGAGAACAACGCCGGCAATGGTGGCGCAGCATTCACGCTTGACGCCGGCAGTTCAAGCGCTGATGGGTCGCTGCCGTCTGCCCAGCAACAGCAGCAGCAGCCGCCGCAGCAATCTTCGCCAGCTCGCACCCAGCAGCAGCAGCAGTCTAGCACTGGAGCCTACGTGATTCGCGGCAATGCTTATCTAGGCATGCCCACGAACGACAGTCGGCATATCGGCATGGACAGCGGCGGGGGCGGCGGCGGAGGCAACGCTTCCATGTCTACACTGCGTCGAGTTGACGACGCTGTTGGTCAGCAGCGCTCCAAGAAGCAGCAACAGCAGCAGCAACAGACCTCGACGCCAGGTCCGCCGCCACAGTCGCGCACCTCGGCAAAGATTCAACAGCTGATGCAGACTCTGGCGCATCCGAAGCGTCGCCCGCTACCTGAAATGTACGCTGACGACGAAGACGACGATTTATTGCCGACAAACGCTGCCGGCGCGGATCGGCGCCAGTCGGCAAAGTCGACTGACGCGTCGGCGCCGAAGCCGCAGGGCGAGGAGAGCCTGCCGGTGGTCGGCGAGCCGGCCGCCCTGCCGCCGCCGTCTCACGCCAGCATCGAGGAAGCCCTGGCCAGGGCAGCATCGTCAAAGTCCACCGCCGTGTCCACCATGGAGCCGGGCGGCAGGCTGTCATCCGGGCTGACCTACGCCAAGCTCTATAGCCGATCGCGGAAGCTGGCGCATCATCTGCTCAACCGACTGGGCCATCGGGGCGATCTCAGCTTGAAACCCGGCGACAGAGTGGCTTTGGCCTATCCTGGCCACGATCCCTCCGGATTTGCTGTCGGATTTCTCGCCTGCCAGCTGGCTGGTCTGGTGGCTGTGCCCGTTGAACCGCCGCCTCTGTGCGTGTCAGCTACCGGCTTTTTACTCAGCTCGCTTGAGGTGAGACTGCCGGTTAATTGCTGCGTTTTGACGTTTGGATTGGCTTAGCGTTGTCTCTTACAACGGCTGAAACAATTGTTCCATCTGGTGGCTTCAGGGAAGCAGTAGTTCAGTCTGGTGGCTTCAGGGAAGCGGTAGTTCAGTCTGGTACGTAGCTTCCGGGAAGCGGTAGTTCAGTCTGATGGCTTCAGGGAAGCGTTAGTTCAGTCTGGTGGCTTCAGGGAAGCGGTAGTTCAGTCTGATCTGATGGCTTCAGGGAAGCGGTAGTTCAGTCTGATAGCTTCAGGGAAGCGGTAGTTCAGTCTGATCTGATGGCTTCAGGGAAGCGGTAGTTCAGTCTGATGGCTTCAGGGAAGCGTTAATTCAGTCTGGTGGCTTCAGGGAAGCGGTAGTTCAGTCTGGTGGCTTCAGGGAAGCGGTAGTTCAGTCTGATCTGATGGCTTCAGGGAAGCGGTAGTTCAGTCTGATGGCTTCAGGGAAGCGGTAGTTCAGTCTGATGGCTTCAGGGAAGCGGTAGTTCAGTCTGGTGGCTTCAGGGAAGCGGTAGTTCAGTCTGGTACGTAGCTTCCGGGAAGCGGTAGTTCAGTCTGGTACGTAGCTTCCGGGAAGCGGTAGTTCAATCTGATGGCTTCAGGGAAGCGGTAGTTCTATCTGATGGCTTCATGGAAGCGGTAGTTCAATCTGATGGCTTCAGGGAACCGGTAGTTCAATCTGATGGCTTCAGGGAACCGGTAGTTCAATCTGATGGCTTCAGGGAAGCGGTAGTTCTATCTGATGGCTTCAGGGAAGCGGTAGTTCAATCTGATGGCTTCAGGGAAGCGGTAGTTCAGTCTGGTGGCTTCAGGGAAGCGGTAGTTCAGTCTGGTGGCTTCAGGGAAGCGGTAGTTCAGTCTGGTGGCTTCAGGGAAGCGGTAGTTCAGTCTGATGGCTTCAGGGAAGCGGTAGTTCAGTCTGGTGGCTTCAGTCTAATTAATAGCAATTTTAAACCCGTAATACATTGACCCCGGCATAATCCAAGGTTCGAGTCCTGCTCACAAACGACTCATTCTTCCGAGCTGTAACCAAAGGCGGGCACGAGCCGCCGACATATCCGGGCTGGCCGCCCGGCCTGCTCTGGTCCACTGCGGGCGGCGGCGACTCAAGCAGCAACTTGGCCACGCCGCCAAAGGACTGGCAGGCGCCGGCCCTGGCGCCCGGCGGCATTGATCCAGCCAACTTGGCCTGCATTGAATACGCCTACGGCCGCGATGGCAGCGTTAGAGGTGTCTGCATTACCCGGGCCGCACTGCTGGCCCACACTGCGGCACTGTGCTCTACGCTTGGCTATAGCAACGGCGAGACTATGCTGTGCCTGTTGGACGCCAAGCGCGAGCTGGGCCTGTGGCACGGCCTGCTGGCCGCTATCTGCTCCGGCGTGCACACAATTCACGTGCCTTACAATGTGATGAAAGCCGAGCCGCTGTCCTGGCTGCGACTGCTGTCTAAGCTCAGGGCATCGCTTGCTCTAGCTAAATCTCGCGACCTATACTGGTCTCTGCTAGCTGCTGGCAGAGATTCTCAGCATCATCACAAGAGTAGCCATTCGGATATCAATTTGGCTTCGCTGCGCTGTTTAATCGTGTCGGACGGCGCTAATCCTTGGTCTCTAACCAGCTGCGATTCTTTTGTAGCCGCGTTTAAATCGCGCGGCCTTCGCTCGGAGGTGATGTGCCCGTGCGCTTATTCATCGGAATCGCTGACAGTGTCCGTGCGTAGGCCCGCCAGTAACGCCAGCTCAGACAGCGGCGGAGCTACTGGCAGAGGCGTGTTGAGCATGCTGGGCCTGAGTCACGGCGTTGTACGAGTGGACTCGGAGGCCTCGTATACGTCATTGACACTGCAGGATTGCGGACAGGTGAGGCCGGGGAGCGACGGAGGAGCTGGGGGAGGAAGGAATGCATCCTACAGGTAGGAGAGGGGAAAAAGGGTGTAAGAGAGGGGGAGGGGTTGTAGGAGAGGGGAAAGGGGTGTAGGAGAGGGGAAAGGGGTGTTGGAGAGGGGGAGGGGTTGTAGGAGAGGGGAAAGGGGTGTAGGAGAGGGGAAAGGGGTGTTGGAGAGGGGAAAGGGATGTAGGAGAGGGGAAAGGGGTGTTGGAGAGGGGAAGGGATGTAGGAGAGGGGAAAGGGGTGTAGGAGAGGAGAAAAGAATGTAGGAGAGGGCAAAAAGATGTAGGAGAGGGATGGGGAATGTAGGAGAGGGAAAGGGGTGTAGGAGAGGGGAAAGGGGTGTTGGAGAGGGGAAAGGGATGTAGGAGAGGGAAAGGGGTGTAGGAGAGGGGAAAGGGGTGTTGGAGAGGGGAAAGGGATGTAGGAGAGGGGAAAGGGGTGTTGGAGAGGGGAAAGGGATGTAGGAGAGGGGAAAGGGGTGTAGGAGAGGGGAAAGGACTGTAGGAGAGGAGAAAAGGATGTAGGAGAGGGCAAAGGGATTTAGGAGAGAGGAAAGGGGTGTAGGAGAGGGCAAAGGGATGTAGGAGAGGGGATAGGGGTGTAGGAGCGGGGAAAGGGATGTAGGAGAGTCAGGGAATGTAGAAGAGAATATCAAAAATACCCAATACGCAATGATCGTCCCCATCCATGCCTTTCCAGGTGATGCCCAACTCTGCCGTTGCTGTGGCAAAGCTCGACTCGCCCCGTCTGTGCCGTCAGGACGAAGTCGGCGAAATCTGCGTCTGCGCACGGTACACTGGGCAGCGTTACTGGGGCTTGGCTGGCCTTAGCAACCAGGTGTTCCGCTGTCAGCTAACCACGGAAGCTGGCGAGGCCGTGTCGGATGAGGATGCCTTCGTGCGGACCGGCCTGCTGGGCTTTCTGGGACCTCCGGGATCGGTGAGCTGGGATGAGAATGGCATGTATAGTTGTGAGACGGCATGTATAGTTTCGGAATGGCATTTATAATTGTGAAATGGCATGTATATAGTTTGGGAATGGCATGTATAGTTGTGAACTGGTATGTATAGTTTGGGAATGGCATGTATAGTTGTGGAATGGCATGTATAGTTGTGAACTGGTATGTATAGTTTGGGAATGGTATGTATAGTTTGGGAATGGCATGTATAGTTTGGGAATGGTATGTATAGTTTGGGAATGGCATGTATAGTTTGGGAATGGCATGTATAGTTGTGAGACGGCATGTATAGTTGTGGAATGGCATGTATAGTCGTGCGATGGCATGTATAGTTGTGGAATGGCATGTGTAGTTTGGGAATGGCATGTATAGTTGTGAGACGGCATGTATAGTTGTGGAATGGCATGCATAGTTGTGAGATTGAATGTATAGTTGTGGAATGGCATGTATAGTTGTGGAATGGTATGTATAGTCGTGAGATTGAATGTATAGTTGTGGAATGGCATGCATAGTTGTGAGATTGAATGTATAGTTGTGGAATGGCATGTATAGTTTGGGAATGGCATGTATAGTTGTGGAATGGTATGTATAGTCGTGAGATTGAATGTATAGTTGTGGAATGGCATGTATAGTTTGGAAATGGCATGTATAGTTGTGGAATGGCATGTATAGTTTGGGAATGGCATGTATAGTTGTGGAATGGCATGTATAGTTGTGGAATGGCATGTATAGTTGTGGAATGGCATGTATAGTTTGGGAATGGCATGTATAGTTGTGAGATGGCATGTATATAGTTTGGGAATGGCATGTATAGTTGTGGAATGGCATGTATAGTTGTGAACTGGTATGTATTGTTTGGGAATGGCATGTATAGTTGTGAACTGGTATGTATAGTTTGGGAATTGCATGTATAGCTGTGGAATAGCATGTATAATTTGAGAATGGCATGTATAGTTGTGGGATGGCATTTATATTCATGGAATGACATACAAAGTTGAAGTGGCAATGTGGTAGGGAATAGAGGAAATAATTATAAAGACACTTTTCTGTTTAATGTAGCAATAGTGTTAGCCACACAAGTGAACAGAGCGTTTCGCATTCTGTTATTTTGTAATATTATTCCACTTGCGCCTTCGAAGGCTTATTATTACGTACATATGGCATACAGGAGTGCATAAGTAATATAATAGCCGAGGGCACGCCCTACATATCGGACAGGCTGAGCGGGAAGGAGGGGATGAAAGGAAGGGATTAGAGGACCAGATGGAGGCCGGGTTGCGGAGGGAGAGAAAAATATGCTTGCCAGTTTTTTTTGTTTGTCCTTTCGTTCCATTGACTTCTTTAGTTTAGGCTAGGCGTGGGAGACGGGCGGGGTTGGCGCCAATGATGCTTGCCGCTATTTTTAGACTGTGCATTGTGAATCAGCCGGTCAGGCCAAGCTTTTAGATAGTAGAAAGCTGTAAGCTATAACTAATTTTATGTTGCAACTGACGCTTTGGCGTTATGGTTATAACTGGGTCGTTTTTTCTATGCTTGTTTTAGCCTTGTCTTTCCCACTTAGCTTGGGAAATCTGCCGTTTTAGAGGCTTTATTACAATAGTTATGGCTATTTAGTACAATACTGCTGTTCATATTATACACTCTCTACCAGAGAATACCCAGATTGTCTACCCTCCCCGATTGTCTACCCTCCCCGACTGTCTACCCTCCCCGACTGTCTACCCTCCCCGATTGTCTACCCTCCCTGATTGTCTACCCTCCCAGACTTTCTACCCTTCCCTACTGTCTACCCTCCCCGACTGTCTACCCTCCCCGACTGTCTACCCTCCCCGATTGTCTACCCTCCCCGACTGTCTACCCTCCCCGATTGTCTACCCTCCCCGATTGTCTACCCTCCCCGATTGTCTACCCTCCCCGACTGTCTACCCTTCCCG
>NIVC01003638.1:40000-86319 GCA_002269645.1 Macrostomum lignano
GGGAGCTAGTGACCACACCTGGTTCTGCACAATAGGAGCTAGTGACCACACCTGGTTCTGCACAATGGGAGCTAGTGACCACACCTGGTTCTGCACAATGGGAGCTAGTGAGCACACCTGGTCCTGCACAATGGGAGCTAGTGACCACAGGTGGTCCTGCACAATGGGAGCTAGTGACCACAGGTGGTCCTGCACAATGGGAGCTAGTGACCACAGGTGGTCCTGCACAATGGGAGCTAGTAACCACAGGTGGTCCTGCACAATGGGAGCTAGTGACCACAGGTGGTCCTGCACAATGGGAGCTAGTGACCACAGGTGGTCCTGCACAATGGGAGCTAGTAACCACAGGTGGTCCTGCACAATGGGAGCTAGTGACCACAGGTGGTCCTGCACAATGGGAGCTAGTAACCACAGGTGGTCCTGCACAATGGGAGCTAGTGACCACAGGTGGTCCTGCACAATGGGAGCTAGTGACCACAGGTGGTCCTGCACAATGTGAGCTAGTGACCACAGGTGGTCCTGCACAATGGGAGCTAGTAACCACAGGTGGTCCTGCACAATGGAAGCTAGTAACCACAGGTGGTCCTGCACAATGGGAGCTAGTGACCACAGGTGGTCCTGCACAATGGGAGCTAGTGACCACAGGTGGTTCTGCACAATGGGAGCTAGTGACCACAGGTGGTTCTGCACAATGGGAGCTAGTGACCACAGGTGGTCCTGCACAATGGTAGCTAGTGACCACACCTGGTCCTGCACAATGGTAGCTAGTAACCACACCTGGTCGTGCGCACATCACACCTTACTCTCCTGCTTCAGCAAAAGCAGCAGATCAACCTGTCGAACCTCCGGTCCCTGGTGGTCGTATCCGAGGAGCGGCCCCGGCTGTCTCTGCTCACCAGCTTCGGCCGGCTGTTCAGCCCGCTAGGCTTGAAACCGTCTGTTGTCAGCGCCTCATTTGGTTGCCGAGTGAATCCGTGCGTCTGTCTGCAGGGCGCCTCGGCTCCGGAGCCGGCCACGCTGTACGCGGATTCCCGTGCTCTGCGGGCGGACAGAATCAGCTTGGTTGAACGGGGCAGTCCGCGCTCTCTGCCGCTGATGGAGTGCGGCGAATTGCTGGCTGGTACTCAGGTAGGCAGCTGGGGTGGCCTTGTGCCTGTCCGAATTGTTCACTGTGGACTCGGGTCACTGGCTCCTGTGTCTCTTTTCCCTTGTCTCTGCTGCTCCTCTGCCTGTGCCTGTCCACTCTTCCCATCCCCTCCTTTCCTGTCACCATTTCTCTCTCAATCTCCCTCTCTCTCCCTCCCCTCTCTCTCCCTCCCCTCTCCCTCTCTCCCTCCCCTCTTCCTCTCTCCCTCCCCTCTCCTTCTCTCCCTCCCCTCTCCCTCTCTCCCTCCCCTCTTCCTCTCTCCCTCCCCTCTCCTTCTCTCCCTCCCCTCTCCCTCTCTCCCTCCCCTCTTCCTCTCTCCCTCCCCTCTCCCTCTCTCCCTCCCTCTCCCTCTCTCCCTCCCCTCTCCTTCTCTCCCTCCCTCTCCCTCTCTCCCTCCCTCTCCCTCTCTCCCTCCCCTCTCCCTCTCTCCCTCCCCTCTCCCTCTCTCCCTCCCCTCTCCTTCTCTCCCTCCCCTCTCCCTCTCTCCCTCCCCTCTCCCTCTCTCCCTCCCCTCTTCCTCTCTCCCTCCCCTCTCCCTCTCTCCCTCCCCTCTCCCTCTCTCCCTCCCCTCTCCCTCTCTCCCTCCCCTCTTCCTCTCTCCCTCCCCTCTCCCTCTCTCCCTCCCCTCTCCCTCTCTCCCTCCCCTCTCCCTCTCTCCCTCCCTCTCCTTTTCTCCCTCCCCTCTCCTTCTCTCCCTCCCCTCTCCCTCTCTCCCTCCCCTCTCCCTCTCTCCCTCCCCTCTCCCTCTCTCCCTCCCCTCTCCTTCTCTCCCTCCCCTCTCCCTCTCTCCCTCCCCTCTCCCTCTCTCCCTCCCCTCTTCCTCTCTCCCTCCCCTCTCCCTCTCTCCCTCCCCTCTCCCTCTCTCCCTCCCCTCTTCCTCTCTCCCTCCCCTCTCCCTCTCTCCCTCCCCTCTCCACTCTGTCCCTCCCCTTCACTCTATCTCCCTCTCACTCACCCGTATTATCTTCCGCTTTACCTCTTCTCTCCTTCGCTCCCGTCTCCCTCTCTCTTCTTCTCCCTATATCTGCCTATTTTACCTGTAGTGATCCGTCCTTAAAGTTCTTCAAAAATGAATCAAGGAAATTTTTGAACGCAAATAGAAAATTTGCCGCTAAATAAAAAGAAATTTGTTTTATTTTTTTCAGTTATAATATTTTTAAAGGAATTGATTGGATGTCTAATGCTTGAAAGGAATTTTTGATGCCGAAAAAATATTTTAATAAAAGTACATTCTCTATCCAATTCATAATACAAACACAAAATACCGCGGGCTCTTTTCAGCACTTAACAAAAATTTTAATTTATCTAAAATCATTTTCGCATGCATTTATCTATCCACCGTGAATCTATTTTTAGAAGCATCAAAGTACCCGCAATTTAGCTGGATGGCTGGCTCCGTTTTCCTTTGAAAATTGGCGGGATATCCGCCAAGTGAGCATACGTCCCAGGCCTGTCCAATTAAAATACAACAGTCTCAAAACCATGGGGGGATAATAGGCGCGAAAATAGACCTTCTGATGCGATAAAGTGAGTCTGATAAGCGCTGAAATCAGTCTGATAAGCGCTGAAATCAGTCTGATAAGCGCTAAAATCAGTCTGATAAGCGCTGATAAGCGCTGAAATCTGTCTGAAAAGCGCTGAAATCTGTCTGATAAGCGCTAAAATCAGTCTGATAAGCGCTGATAAGAGTCTGATAAGCGCTGAAATCAGTCTGATAAGCGCTAAAATAAGTCTGATAAGCGCTGAAATGAGTCTGATAAGCGCTGAAATGAGTCTGATATGATTAGCGCTAAAATGTGTCTGATAAGCGCTGAAATCAGTCTGATAAGCGCTAAAATGAGTCTGATAAGCGCTGATATGAGTCTGATAAGCGCTAAAATGAGTCTGATATGATTAGCGCTAAAATGTCTGATAAGCGCTGATATGAGTCTGATATGCGCTAAAATGAGTCAAAGCGCAAGCTTACCAACGCTATAAATTCACTTAATCCCCACTCGCCAACCAGGTAATCGTGGCTAATCCGGACTCCCGAACCCAATGCGCCGACAGTCACCTTGGCGAACTGTGGGTCCGGGCCGCGCACAACGCCGCAGGCTATTGGTCGGTGGTCGGCAGCGGCGGCGCCAGCGGCGGCGATCTGGACGCCTGCTCCGGCCAGTTCGACACCACTCTTGTCGGCGACGCGGCCGGAAGCGAGACGACCTACGCTCGAACCGGATTTTTGGGCTTCGTTCGGCGAATGGACATCACCGGGGGCGACGGCGCCAAGCACGACGCCGTATTCATTGTCGGGGCGCTTGATGAGGCGCTGCAGCTGCGCGGATTTCGCTACCATCCTGTTGATATTGAGGCTACCGTGGCGCGCTGTCATCACTGCGTTGGCGAATGGTGAGACCTGCTTGCTTGAGTCACGGCTGGCGATTAGGGGTGACGATTGGAGTGACACATTTTGTATGGGTGACGATTGGAGTGACACATTTTGTATGGGTGACAATTGGAGTGACACATTTTGTATGGGTGAAAATTGGAGTGACACATTTTGTATGGGTGACAATTGGAGTGACACATTTTGTATGGGTGACAATTGTAGTGACACATTTTGTATGGGTGAAAATTGGAGTGACACATTTTGTATGAGAGACAATTGTAGTGCCACTTTGTATGGGTGACAATTGGAGTGACCCATTTTGTATGGGTGACATATTAGTTACCTTTGAGTCATGTTTTTTTAAAATAATTTTCTTACAGATAAAGAAATCCAATTCAGACTACTAGCAGTAGAAAGGTGAGAATTATAAAATGTGAAAATAAATTTTAAAACCAAAATTGTTTTTCAGCGCCGTGTTCACCTGGCGCTCCCTGCTAGTCGTAGTTGCCGAACTACAAGGTCGCGAGTTCGAAGCCTTAGATTTAATCCCCGCCATCACGTCCAGCGTGCTTCGGGAGCACCATCTCATTGCGGGAGTTGTAGTGGTGTGCGACCCCGGCGCCATACCCATGAACAGCCGGGGCGAGAAGCAGCGAATGCACCTGAGAGACGGCTTCCTTGACGACAAGCTGGACCCCATCTATGTTGCCTACAATCTCTGAGCTACCATGTAATTACCGAGTTGACTTTTTTACAGAAAGAAGCGTTTTAGACTGGCTAATCAGTAGTATTGTACGCGCATGCTCAGCTGTCTTTTATTTATTAAAATTCTGAATGCAATTTTTTGAACAAAACTTTGCATGCATATAGTATTGTGTTATAATCAGGCAATTTCTATACATCTCATGTTTGCTTGGCTTTTTATTATGGCTAAATTGCTTCTGTTTATGATTTTTTCAGTCGCTTCCCGCGAACAGCACTGGCTATTGAACATTATGAGCTTAGCTTTTTTAATGCAACTTGTCGCAATCCTGCTATAGAATGGGGTACTACTTTTTCAAGTAGTAGTATATATCGATGCATGCTAGTATTCTATCTGGCTACTTTGCTGTTATTTTCGATCAAATTTGCTTAACTGTCTATTGCTTGTTTTGCTTTGTTATATCACTATATTATCCATTCAAATTTTGCACCTGTGCGTACTGTACTACTGTACGTCTTTCAGCCTATCCGTTGTGTACCTGCCTGTCTGCATTGCATGGCCGCTGTTTGTTCGCACATTTTGCTGCAGTCTCTTTAACAGTGCGTATTGGCGTCTGTCTTCTTTCAGCCTAAAGGTGTGAAAATGTTCCTGATAAGCAGCCAACTTAAACATGCCCACTCCAATGTACACCCACCCACTCCAATGTACACCCACCCACTCCAATGTACACCCGCCCACTCCAATGTACACCCGCCCACTCCAATGTACACCCACCCACTCCAATGTACACCCACCCACTCCAATGTACACCCACCCACTCCAATGTACACCCGCCCACTCCAATGTACACCCACCCACTCCAATGTACACCCGCCCACTCCAATGTACACCCACCCACTCCAATGTACACCCGCCCACTCCAATGTACACCCGCCCACTCCAATGTACACCCACCCACTCCAATGTACACCCGCCCACTCCAATGTACACCGCCCACTCCAATGTACACCCACCCACTCCAATGTATACCCACCCACTCCAATGTACACCCGCCCACTCCAATGTACACCCACCCACTCCAATGTACACCCACCCACTCCAATGTACACCCACCCACTCCAATGTACACCCACCCACTCCAATGTACACCCGCCCACTCCAATGTACACCCACCCACTCCAATGTACACCCGCCCACTCCAATGTACACCCGCCCACTCCAATGTACACCCGCCCACTCCAATGTACACCCACCCACTCCAATGTACACCCGCCCACTCCAATGTACACCCGCCCACTCCAATGTACACCCACCCACTCCAATGTACACCCACCCACTCCAATGTACACCCGCCCACTCCAATGTACACCCGCCCACTCCAATGTACACCCGCCCACTCCAATGTACACCCACCCACTCCAATGTACACCCACCCACTCCAATGCACACCCACCCACTCCAATGTACACCCGCCCACTCCAATGTACACCCACCCACTCCAATGTACACCCACCCACTCCAATGCACACCCACCCACTCCAATGCACACCCACCCACTCCAATGTACACCCACCCCTACTCATCCACTACAATGTACAGCCGCCCCCACCCATACATTGACCCATTCCGATTCCAGTTTAGGTAATAAATTTTAGTCGTTTATTATCTACTAACAGGAGTAGTGTGGTTGGAAAATCAGTAGTATTTCGCGCAGAATGTTAATTAAATTTCCTTGCAGCTCGACAAGATTGGTTGCTTTTTTATCAGCCCGGTAGGAAAATTTTTGTATGAAATTTTTATTACTTAGTGAGAATAGTATATGGCTTCTGGCTATTCTTTTAAAATATAATTGTCACCCCTATCAGACGTGCATGTACATGTGCTTGAAGCTTTCGCTAATTATTTCTGTTACTGTTGTATATCATACCTATCGGCTGCTTATAATCCATGTTAAGCATTGTTTTTTACCTCTCCTAAACAATAATAACAAATATTATTATTACTAATAATGTGCTGCAAATATTTGTATAAAAAAGTCACTCAATACATAATTATTTACCATATGATCTGTGTACTTTTATTATGCACTGATATGTGACTTTACAGTTTTTTGTGTTTTCAAGAATACATTATTATTATAGCTGTACTTTATATTATACTATATAATTGTGCAGCCTCATAAATCAGTAAATCCTGGTTGAGTTAAATGAAATGTACTTTCTTATTCAAATATATACTGAATCACCTGTGAGCCATTTTGCAGTACCGGCTTTTTTGTACTAACTATATTAATAATTAATGTGCTTTTGAGCGTTTCCAATTAGTTTAACCATTTCATAGTGCCACCTGTTCAATGTGCTTAAAAGACTTAGGATGAAAGATTGGGATTGTGAAGCTGGAGGGTTGTGAAGATTGGGATTGTGAAGCTGGGGTGTTGTGAAGATTGGGGATTGTGAAGATTAGGGATCGTGAAGTTTGGAGATTGTAAAGATTGGGGATTGTGAAGCTTGGGGATTGTGAAGATTGGGATTGTGAAGCTGGAGGGTTGTGAAGATTGGGATTGTGAAGCTGGGGGTTGTGAAGATTGGGATTTTGAAGCTGGGGGTTGTGAAGATTGGGATTGTGAAGCTGGTGGTTGTGAAGATTGGGATTGTGAAGCTGGTGGTTGTGAAGATTGGGATTGTGAAGCTGGGGTGTTGTGAAGATTGGGGATTGTGAAGATTAGGGATTGTGAATGTTGGGGATTGTGAGGATTAGGGATTGTAAAGATTGGGGGTTGTGAAGATTGGGGATTGTGAAGATTAAGGATGTTAAAATTGGGGACTGTAAAGAATGGGGACTGTGAAGCCTGGGATTGTGAAGATTGGGGATTGCGAAGCTCGAATAGTCGAAGAACCCACTGTGGAAATGCTACCGTTGAACCATCGCTGTCTGTGGCATTTATGATCGAAGCTAGAAAATCGGGCAACACATTTACATCTCGGTCAAAGCCAGGCAAATGTTGCTGAATAAGTTAAATGCTAAAATGTTAGGAACAATTTCTGCATGGCTGTTAAACCGTGAACATCCTGGTGACATTTAGCTGACTCCTGGCGCCTGCACGGCAACCCCATTTGTCAAGGTATATAATTTCGAACTTCACTTTAGCTATGAAATGCGTCGCGCTCAGCATTGCATTGTAACAAAACTGTTGGCCTGTGCAGGTATACGCAGTCACACTCGTGCCTTTCCTACCTTCATTGCGCAAAACTTTGTGCGGCTTGAGAAAGCGATGGCGTTGTCAGATCTAGCGGCCTCGCATCTGACACCCAACAGGACGTCTTTGACACCCAACAGGACGTCTCTGACACCCAATGTGATGTCTCTGATACCCAACAGGACGTCTCTGACACCCAATGTGATGTCTTTGACACCCAACAGGACGTCTCTGACACCCAATGTGATGTCTCTGATACCCAACAGGACGTCTCTGACACCCAATGTGATGTCTCTGATACCCAACAGGACGTCTCTGACACCCAATGCGATGTCTCTGACACCCAACAGGACGTCTCTGACACCCAATATGACGTCTCTGACACCCAATATGACGTCTCTGACACCCAATGTGATGTCTCTGACACCCAACAGGACGTCTCTGACACCCAACAGGACGTCTCTGACACCCAATATGACGTCTCTGACACCCAATATGACGTCTCTGACACCCAATGTGATGTCTTTGACACCCAACAGGACGTCTCTGACACCCAATGTGATGTCTCTGATACCCAATGTGATGTCTTTGACACCCAACAGGACGTCTCTGACACCCAATGTGATGTCTCTGATACCCAACAGGACGTCTCTGACACCCAATGTGATGTCTTTGACACCCAACAGGACGTCTCTGACACCCAATGTGATGTCTCTGATACCCAACAGGACGTCTCTGACACCCAATGTGATGTCTCTGATACCCAACAGGACGTCTCTGACACCCAATGTGATGTCTCTGACACCCAACAGGACGTCTCTGACACCCAATGTGATGTCTCTGATACCCAACAGGACGTCTCTGACACCCAATATGACGTCTCTGATACCCAATGTGACGTCTCTGACACCCAATGTGATGTCTCTGATACCCAATGTGACGTCTCTGACACCCAATGTGATGTCTCTGATACCCAACAGGACGTCTCTGACACCCAATGCGATGTCTCTGACACCCAACAGGACGTCTCTGACACCCAATATGACGTCTCTGACACCCAATATGACGTCTCTGACACCCAATGTGATGTCTCTGATACCCAATGTGACGTCTCTGACACCCAATGTGATGTCTCTGATACCCAACAGGACGTCTCTGACACCCAATGTGATGTCTCTGACACCCAATGTGATGTCTCTGACACCCAAAGTGATGTCTCTGATACCCAATATGACGTCTCTGACACCCAATATGACGTCTCTGACACCCAATGTGATGTCTTTGACACCCAACAGGACGTCTCTGACACCCAATGTGATGTCTCTGATACCCAATGTGACGTCTCTGACACCCAATGTGATGTCTCTGATACCCAATGTGACGTCTCTGACACCCAATGTGATGTCTCTGATACCCAATGTGACGTCTCTGACACCCAATGTGATGTCTCTGATACCCAACAGGACGTCTCTGACACCCAATGTGATGTCTCTGACACCCAACAGGACGTCTCTGACACCCAATGTGATGTCTCTGACACCCAATATGACGTCTCTGATACCCAATATGACGTCTCTGACACCCAATATGACGTCTCTGACACCCAACAGGACGTCTCTGACACCCAATGTGATGTCTCTGACACCCAATATGATGTCTCTGACACTCAATATGACGTCTCTGACACCCAATATGACGTCTCTGACACCCAATATGACGTCTCTGACACCCAACAGGACGTCTCTGACACCCAATGTGATGTCTCTGACACCCAATATGATGTCTCTGACACCCAATATGACGTCTCTGACACCCAATATGACGTCTCTGACACCCAATGTGATGTCTCTGACACCCAATGTGATGTCTCTGATACCCAATATGACGTCTCTGACACCCAAAATGACGTCTCTGACACCCAATGTGATGTCTCTGACACCCAACAGGACGTCTCTGACACCCAATATGACGTCTCTGACACCCAATGTGATGTCTCTGACACCCAATGTGATGTCTCTGATACCCAATATGACGTCTCTGACACCCAATATGACGTCTCTGACACCCAATGTGATGTCTCTGACACCCAACAGGACGTCTCTGACACCCAACAGGACGTCTCTGACACCCAATGTGATGTCTCTGACACCCAATATGACGTCTCTGACACCCAATGTGATGTCTCTGACACCCAATATGACGTCTCTGACACCCAATGTGATGTCTCTGACACCCAACAGGACGTCTCTGACACCCAATGTGATGTCTCTGACACCCAAAGTGATGTCTCTGATACCCAATATGACGTCTCTGACACCCAATATGACGTCTCTGACACCCAATGTGATGTCTCTGACACCCAACAGGACGTCTCTGACACCCAATGTGATGTCTCTGATACCCAATGTGACGTCTCTGACACCCAATGTGATGTCTCTGACACCCAAAGTGATGTCTCTGATACCCAATATGACGTCTCTGACACCCAATGTGATGTCTCTGATACCCAACAGGACGTCTCTGACACCCAATGCGATGTCTCTGACACCCAACAGGACGTCTCTGACACCCAATATGACGTCTCTGACACCCAATATGACGTCTCTGACACCCAATGTGATGTCTCTGACACCCAACAGGACGTCTCTGACACCCAACAGGACGTCTCTGACACCCAATATGACGTCTCTGACACCCAACAGGACGTCTCTGACACCCAATGTGATGTCTCTGATACCCAATGTGACGTCTCTGACACCCAATGTGATGTCTCTGATACCCAATGTGACGTCTCTGACACCCAACAGGACGTCTCTGATACCCAACAGGACGTCTCTGACACCCAACAGGACGTCTCTGACACCCAATATGACGTCTCTGACACCCAATATGACGTCTCTGACACCCAATGTGATGTCTCTGATACCCAATGTGACGTCTCTGACACCCAATGTGATGTCTCTGATACCCAACAGGACGTCTCTGACACCCAATGTGATGTCTCTGATACCCAACAGGACGTCTCTGACACCCAATGCGATGTCTCTGATACCCAACAGGACGTCTCTGACACCCAATATGACGTCTCTGACACCCAATATGACGTCTCTGACACCCAATGTGATGTCTCTGACACCCAACAGGACGTCTCTGACACCCAACAGGACGTCTCTGACACCCAATATGACGTCTCTGACACCCAATGTGATGTCTCTGATACCCAATGTGACGTCTCTGACACCCAATGTGATGTCTCTGATACCCAACAGGACGTCTCTGACACCCAATGTGATGTCTCTGACACCCAATGTGATGTCTCTGACACCCAAAGTGATGTCTCTGATACCCAATATGACGTCTCTGACACCCAATATGACGTCTCTGACACCCAATGTGATGTCTTTGACACCCAACAGGACGTCTCTGACACCCAATGTGATGTCTCTGATACCCAATGTGACGTCTCTGACACCCAATGTGATGTCTCTGATACCCAACAGGACGTCTCTGACACCCAATGTGATGTCTCTGACACCCAACAGGACGTCTCTGACACCCAATGTGACGTCTCTGATACCCAATATGACGTCTCTGACACCCAATATGACGTCTCTGACACCCAACAGGACGTCTCTGACACCCAATGTGATGTCTCTGACACCCAATATGATGTCTCTGACACTCAATATGACGTCTCTGACACCCAATATGACGTCTCTGACACCCAATATGACGTCTCTGACACCCAACAGGACGTCTCTGACACCCAATGTGATGTCTCTGACACCCAATATGATGTCTCTGACACCCAATATGACGTCTCTGACACCCAATATGACGTCTCTGACACCCAATGTGATGTCTCTGACACCCAATGTGATGTCTCTGACACCCAACAGGACGTCTCTGACACCCAATGTGATGTCTCTGACACCCAAAGTGATGTCTCTGATACCCAATATGACGTCTCTGACACCCAATATGACGTCTCTGACACCCAATGTGATGTCTCTGACACCCAACAGGACGTCTCTGACACCCAATGTGATGTCTCTGATACCCAATGTGACGTCTCTGACACCCAATGTGATGTCTCTGACACCCAAAGTGATGTCTCTGATACCCAATATGACGTCTCTGACACCCAATATGACGTCTCTGACACCCAATGTGATGTCTCTGACACCCAACAGGACGTCTCTGACACCCAATGTGATGTCTCTGATACCCAATGTGACGTCTCTGACACCCAATGTGATGTCTCTGATACCCAACAGGACGTCTCTGACACCCAATATGACGTCTCTGACACCCAATGTGATGTCTCTGATACCCAATGTGACGTCTCTGACACCCAATGTGATGTCTCTGATACCCAACAGGACGTCTCTGACACCCAATGTGATGTCTCTGATACCCAATGTGACGTCTCTGACACCCAATGTGATGTCTCTGATACCCAACAGGACGTCTCTGACACCCAATGTGATGTCTCTGACACCCAATGTGATGTCTCTGACACCCAACATGGCGCCTCTGACACTCAAATGGCGTCTCTGTAACATTTAAAACCACCTGTAGCATTTGCTACCAATAGGCAGCTGTGCACCCCATGAGTATCCTTGTCCACCGCCCTATATGACCCCATGCTATAGCTCCAATTGGTGTACTGCTCTTGTACATTTGCTCGCATCTGGAATCGAGACGGCTTACGAAACTTACCCTTCGTCAAGTTCTAACTCTCTGTATTGCTTCTCTCCCCGTTGGATCTTCTACGCAGAATAAACAGCCCCCCCCCCCTGGAAATTGAAGGCCATGCACGCGCTCTTCGTGGCCTTTTTCAGTGGTACCCCCTACCGTTGGCGCTTCCAAACAAATGTCAAAGCCCGCCTCTGTATCCATGTGGAACTTGGGGGGTCGTTCTTTGCCGGTGGAAATGTCAAGGGGGCCCCGACTAGAGATCGAAGTTGGTCCAACCTCTTGTAGCTTGTAATCCGACTGTAAGCACGGGCTAGGGGGAATGGATCTATTCCTCTGCGGCCACCACCCCACCCACTCTCAAGCATGCGGCGTCAGTTGCTGCTGGGAAGCCTCATCTCTCTTGCATGCATATGCATTTGGCATTTGGCTGGCTGCATGGATCAACAGGCCTTTCCACCCCACCCCTGCAGATCCCCGGGCCTCTCTAGTGGCAGCCATTTCGCAAAGTTGACCTGACATTTCGCCCAGTGCGGTCTGCGCGGCGAGCCGCTGAAGTTCGGTTGGTTTATGGGAGATCAGCAGCTTCCAAGTCTGCATATCGAGTGCAGCTCTTCCTTGTTGAAAACCCTGAACAGGTTTTGAGTTAGCAGAGTGTACACGACTGACGATTAGAAAGTCAGGGCCGCTGTACACCCTGCGTGAGCTCAGGAGTCAGCGGAATGGGCAGAATTGCCGTTGCGGTGTCCTGGAATTTTTACTTTCATATAGACCGCATGAAGTTGCCACTCCTGACTTCAGTTCCTGGATCTCCCTGGTCAGTCAGTCGGACGAAATGACGCACGCAGCTGCTGGGAAGTTAAGAATGCAAAGTGGGACAGGAGTTTTATGAAGACATTTTCTTTTCTAAGAGAGCTAGAAAAAGGTAAAATTGCGCAAAAAGAGAAACCCAAATCGTCTTGTCTTGACTTGGGGCTCGCTGTTGTTTGTTTTCACATCCTTCAAGAGGCCAATGGGTACACTTGTTGCTGCGCAAATTTCTTCTTCTGCAAAAGACACGTCGATTGCTTATTCTGCAAAGGAAAATTTCTCATGCTCAGATTGAGTTTGATAGGTTTTTTATTCGATTCCAAGGAGATTCTCAGACCAGAAATCAATGTCAATGGTAGATTCGGCAGTGCTTCAAGACCCATTATCCAATTTTTGTTCAACGAAATATAAAAATTTACTGAACTTGCAGAAGTTTCCAGAGCGAGAAGCATTTGCCCAACACAGCTGGCATACCTACAGAATGTCGGAACATTTCGGAAATGTCACCACCGCCCCCAGATCCTCCCTGGATCCCGCTGTGGCCCTCTATCAGCAAATCGATGCAATATTTGCCGCAGCAGTCCAAGTGTTTCTGCAGCCCCTTCATTCCTCCCCTCTCCTTTCTCCCCTTCTCTCACCTCTCTCTTGAAATCCCTGTTTTGAAAACTTGGCCACCGACCTCAGTTGGGGAAATTCAATTGGCCTTGGCCTTTACCGCCGTGGGCCTCGGTGTCTATCGCACTGATCGATAAACTTTCACAGCCCCCATCAACAGCCCCGCCTCCTCCCCACGGAACCGTCAATAAAAGCGAGCGGCGTCGGGCGCGCCCAAGGATCTCTTCGCCTGCCAGAGACGGCGCGTGCGGACCCGGAACTGCTTCGCTCTTCTACACACTTTTAATAGGACTTGCCACTTTTTCTTTCACTAGACTGAGATTTCAATTTCATTTGCTTTTGTTTTAATTCGTCACTATAAGGTAAGGCCGGCTTAGAACTCTTGAAATGTTTCTTATCATTACAATGTCCAGGTGCAGGCATTAGTGCCCGTGTGCAGGTGTAAGATTTTACCTGCACACAATGTCCCAGGTGCAGGTGTTATCCCAATGTCCCAGTTGCATGCTTTATCCCAATGTCCCAGGTGCAGGTGTTATCCCAATGTCCCAGTTGCAGGTGTTATCCCAATGTCCCAGGTGCAGGTGTTATCCCAATGTCCCAGGTGCAGGTGTTATCCCAATGTCCCAGTTGCATGCTTTATCCCAATGTCCCAGGTGCAGGTGTTATCGACAATTTCAGTTGTATACGTATCTCGTGAAATCTTATCATTGGCATCTTCAACAGCAGCTCACACCTGTCCCGCAATCCCCAATCCAGACATGTCCGGACTAGACCCCAAGGATCCGGACTTCAAGTACCTCGGCGTGGACCGGAAGGCCCTGCTGAAGGAGATCGGCAATGCCACCTTCGACTCCAAGAAGGTCTGCTGGTGCCCGGACGAGAAGGAGGGCTACGTAAAGGCGGACGTGATCTCCAGGGAGGGCGGAAAAGTCACCGTCAAGACTGAGAAGGGCGAGGCAAGCTTAACGGATATTCTTTTTTGGTGATCATTAAATTTATAACTAAAGGTAGTTTGCTTAACTTTTGAAGCGTCACCAAATTCTAGGAGAAGACCCTGAAGGAGGACGACATCCAGCAGATGAACCCGCCCAAGTTCGAGCTCTTCGAGGACATGGCCAACTTGACCTTCCTGAACGACGCTTCGGTGCTGCACAACCTTCGGCAGCGCTACTACAAACTGCTCATCTACGTGGGTTCACTAAATTTAAATTTAAAATCGAAAGCAAAATGTCAAGAAAAAAGTCAAGAAAAGAGCAGTTTTACATGTACAAAAAAGACAAAATACAAAATTTCAATAAGACTAATAAGTGAATCCACAAAGATGCTTCAGTCTCCAGTTGACTCGCTTTGACTCAACTTTGATTGCAGACCTACTCGGGCCTGTTCTGCGTAGTGGTGAACCCCTACAAGCGCCTGCCGATCTACACCAACAGCGTGGTGATGAAGTACAAGGGCAAGCGGAAGACCGAGATGCCGCCGCACGCCTTCGCCATCTCTGACAACGCCTATTCGAACATGTTGCAGGGTGAGATAAAACAAAATTTCCGGCTTTTACTATTTAACGAATCATTGCGGGGTTTGAATTTTAACAAAAAATGTCTCTTATTCCAGAGCGCGAGAACCAGTCTGTGCTGATCACGTAAGAATTTTTTGTTTTAATTTAACTTGGACCTAATACGACAAATCTCTTTAATTTTATATTTAACAGAAATTTCAATACGTTTTTATTTGGTTTTCCGCTTGAAACTCGATAGCTATCAGATTTAATAATTAGCTTTGCGTTCGCCAAACAATGCTTATATTTACCGTGTATACCATGAGAAGTAGTTCATTGCTACTGCAAAATTAGTAGTGCTTATTAATTGCTGTTCAGCATGGCGCATTTGTGGCCTCCTTGTTAGACAAGAGAACACATTATTTTGTGCCATCTATTTGTGACGCCAAAAAACCGCACACACTAAACCAGTGGCGAGAGCGGTGCCGGTAAAACCGAGAACACCAAGAAGGTCATCTCGTACTTTGCCCAACTGACGGCTCTCACTCAGTCCAAGGAAGCCACTGAGAAGGACGCTGACAAGAAGGTTTGAAGCAAAAACTGAGAAGACGAAAATTGGTCCTTGCCCATCGCGTTTCGAGAACCCTGATTTCCATCCCTTGTTTTCAATCTATTTGAATTGTATTGTCAAACCAGCGCATGCTAGGAACATTTACCATATACACTATGAAGGCTAGAGGGAGAGAGGGCACTAGAGATGGTAAGGGGACAGAGATAATGATATTTGACCGGCAATGTACACTTGGGAGGGTAGGGATAGAGAGAACGATCTTTGACCGGCAATGTACACTTGGGAGGGTAGGTGATAGAGAGAACGATCTTTGATCGGCAATGTACACTTGGGAGGGTAGGGGATAGAGAGAACGATCTTTGACCGGCAATGTACACTTGGGAGGGTAGGGGATAGAGAGAACGATCTTTGACCGGCAATGTACACTTGGGAGGGTAGGGGATAGAGAGAACGATCTTTGACCGGCAATGTACACTTGGGAGGGTAGGGATAGAGAGAACGATCTTTGACCGGCAATGTACACTTGGGAGGGTAGGGGATAGAGAGAACGATCTTTGACCGGCAATGTACACTTGGGAGGGTAGGGGATAGAGAGAACGATCTTTGACCGGCAATGTACACTTGGGAGGGTAGGGGATAGAGAGAACTATCTTTGACCGGCAATGTACACTTGGGAGGGTAGGGGATAGAGAGAACGATCTTTGACCGGCAATGTACACTTGGGAGGGCAGAGAGAATAGATATTTAATTGAAGCTTGGGCCAACTATAGTAGAGAGCCAGATAGCTAGTGGCTATCTGAAAGGAAAAAATAAAGTAATTACATGTAGCTCGATGCTCATAGTACGAGAATTTTCGGACCATGAGACGTATTAGACCTATTTAGCACCTTTCTAAATAAGTAAATAATATTGATTGAGTAAGCAGCAGCCTTAATCATACCAAACCCTGGTTTTATTTTTATCCTTGACTATTCTGAAGCTACGTGTATTTTTTCTAAACCCTTAAATCAAACCTTGACTATACTCGTATGTACGAGCGTAACTGGTGCTGCAGGGATGTGTTTTAACTTGTCTCATACTGATTTGTGCAACATTCCTAAAATCAGAGACCTTTCGGAACTTTTCATGACGAAATTTCGAAATGAAAATCTGACCTTTTTACTAAAGTTTTTTTTACCCGATATTTAAACCAAATTATCTGCATGCCAAATTTAACACAGTTTGATGATTAATTGACCAACCATGAGTCAGGTTTTGCATAGCTCTACCATCCTCTTCCGACGAATCTCCAGGGCAGCCTAGAGGAGCAGATTGTACAGGCCAATCCGGTGCTGGAGGCCTACGGCAATGCCAAGACGGTCAGGAACAACAACTCGTCCCGTTTCGTAAGTTGAGTTGACAACTGTTAGTCAGTTGGTTGGCTTTGCGATCTTAACTCAAGCTAATGTCCGCCATCTCTGCAGGGAAAATTTATTCGAATCCACTTCGGCCCAACCGGCAAGATCGCTGGTGCCGACATCGAATTCTGTGAGTAGCTATAAATCATAAATCAATCAGAAATCATAAATACCACAGCGTTTCTCATATTTTTTCCCAACGGGCCAATCTCGCCATGCAGACCTGCTGGA
The DNA here is from genome assembly GCA_002269645.1 of Macrostomum lignano. NCBI lineage: Eukaryota > Metazoa > Platyhelminthes > Macrostomidae > Macrostomum > Macrostomum lignano. The sequence continues at coordinate 57,232 of NIVC01003638.1, forward strand.
GAAGTCGCGCGTCACCTCGCAGATGTCCGGCGAGCGCAACTACCACATCTTCTACCAGCTGCTGTCCGACTACGCCAAGCAGTGGCACGACAAGCTGCTGGTCACTTCCGACCCGGCTCTGTACTCCTTCATCAACCAGGGCGAGCTGTCCATCGACGGAGTCGATGACGCCGAGGAGATGAAGCTCACTGACGAGGCCATCAACATCCTGGGCTTCTCGAACGACGAGAAGAACGGCATGTTCAAGGCCACCTGCGCCGTCATGAACATGGGCGAGATGAAATTCAAGCAGAGACCGCGCGAGGAGCAGGCCGAATCCGACGGCACCGCCGAGGCTGAGAAGGTGGCCTTCCTGCTGGGCGTGAACGCCAAGGACTTGCTGCAGGCGATCCTCAAGCCCAAGGTGAAGGTCGGCAACGACTACGTGACCAAGGGCCAGAGCCTGGAGCAGGTGACGTTCTCCGTGAATGCCTTGGCCAAGTCGTTGTACAGCCGCATGTTCGCCTGGCTGGTCAACCGCGTCAACCAGACCCTGGACACCAAGGCCAAGCGTCAGTACTTCATCGGTGTGCTGGACATTGCCGGCTTTGAGATCTTCGACTTCAACGGCTTCGAGCAGATCTGCATCAACTACACCAACGAGCGGCTGCAGCAGTTCTTCAACCACCACATGTTCGTGCTGGAGCAGGAGGAGTACAAGAAAGAGGCCATCGACTGGGAATTCATCGACTTCGGCATGGATCTTGCCGCCTGCATCGAGCTGATTGAGAAACCCATGGGCATCCTGTCCATCCTTGAGGAAGAGTGCATGTTCCCCAAGGCCTCGGACACCACCTTCAAAAACAAGCTGTACGACAACCACCTTGGCAAGTCGCCGAACTTCGGCAAGCCGAAGCCGCCGAAGCCTGGAAAGGCCGAGGCGCACTTTGAGCTGCACCACTACGCCGGCACGGTCGGCTACAATATCACCGGCTGGCTGGAGCGCAACAAGGACCCGCTGAACGAGACTGTCATCGGTGTGCTCAGCGCTAGCAAGGAGCACCTGGTTGCTCTGTTCTTCCCGCCGCCGGATGGTGTGTAAATCTTATATACTAAATTTATCTGCTAGAATTCGGTGAACGTGTGGTAGTGAAAATAAATTATCTCGTTTTACTTTCAGAGGGTGCGGAAAAGGCCGGCAAGAAGCGCAAGGGAGGCGGCATGCAGACCATCTCCGCTACTCACCGCGTAAGTTGTTGTTATTGCCGTGTCTCTTCAACTATTTGAAGCCATGATTTTTCATTTACGCAGCATGTGTAACTCCATGCTTTTCTATTGAATCGCCCACTTGTAGGAGTCTCTGAACAAGCTGATGAAGAACTTGCACAGCACCTCGCCCAACTTCATTCGTTGCATCGTGCCGAACGAGTTCAAGCAGACCGGCGTTGTCGACGCTCACCTCGTGCTGCACCAGCTGCACTGCAACGGTGTGCTCGAGGGCATCCGTATCTGCCGAAAGGGCTTCCCCAACCGCATGATCTACTCCGAGTTCAAGCAGCGGTGAGCAATCGTTAATTACCTATCAATCCCATATGATTACCTATCAATGCTTTGGTCATTGGAATGAACATCAAATTCCACCCAGATACTCCATCCTGGCCCCCAACGTCATCCCGGAGGGCTTCGTCGATGGCAAGGCCGTCGGTGGCAAGATCCTGGAGGCCGTGCAGCTGGACAAGCAGCAGTACCGCCTTGGCAACACCAAGATTTTCTTCAAGGCCGGTGTGCTGGCCGAGCTCGAGGACATCCGCGACGAGAAGCTGAGCCGCATCATCGCACTGTTCCAGGCCCAGATCCGCGGCTACGTGATGCGCAAGAAGCACAAGAAGCTGCAGGACCAGCGCACCGCTCTCAGCATCATCCAGCGCAACGTGCGCAAGCATCTGCAGCTGAAGAACTGGGAGTGGTGGCGCCTGTACCTCAAGGTGAAGCCGATGCTCAACGTTGCCCGCCAGGAGGAGGAGATGAAGAAGGCCGCCGAGGAGCTCGCCAAGTTCAAGGAGGACTACGAGAAGATGGAGAAGCTGAAGAAAGAGCTCGAGGAGCAGAACGTGACTCTGCTTCAGCAGAAGAACGACATCTTCCTGCAGCTGCAGGCTGAGCAGGACACCCTGGCCGACGCCGAGGAGAAGATCGAGAATCTCATCAAGCAGAAGGCCGACTATGAGTCGCAGATCAAGGAGCTAGAAGACCGCCTGCTGGACGAGGAGGACGCCGCCAACGAGCTTGAGGGCGTCAAGAAGAAGATGGAGGGCGAGACCAACGAGCTAAAGAAGAACATCGAGGACCTGGAGAAGAACCTGCAGAAGGCCGAGCAGGAGAAGCAGAGCAAAGAGAACCAGATCCGCAGCCTGCAGGATGACATGGCCCGCCAGGACGAGTCCATAGCCAAGCTGCAGAAGGAGAAGAAGGCCCACGAGGAGACCATCAAGCAGACCCAGGAGGCTCTGGCCGCCGAGGAGGAGAAGGTGAAGAACCTGAACAAGCTGAAGCAGAAGCTGGAGCAGAACCTGGATGAGATGGAGGAGCAGCTGGAGCGGGAGAAGAAGGTCCGCGCCGACGTTGAGAAGGCGAAGCGCAAGATCGAAGGCGACCTGAAGATGACTCAGGAGACCGTCGAGGACCTGGAGCGGGTGAAGCGCGACATGGAGGAGCAGATCAAGAGGAAGGACGCCGAGCTGAGCAGCCTGCACAACAAGGTCGAGGATGAGCAGGGCATCATCGCCCAGCTGCAGCGCAAGATCAAGGAGCTGCAGGCTCGCATCCAGGAGCTGGAGGAGGAGCTGGAGACCGAGCGTCAGGGGCGCTCAAAGGCTGAGAAGCAGCGCCAGCAGGTCGAGGCTGAGCTCGAGGACGTCGCCGACAAGCTGGAGGAGCAGGGCGGCGCCACTGTCGTTCAGCAGGAGTTGAACAAGAAGCGCGAGGCCGAACTGCTCAAGCTGCGCCGCGAGATGGAGGACAACGTGCTGCAGCACGAGCAGATGGTACAGCAGCTGCGCAAGAAGCAGCAGGATGCCGTCAACGAGCTCTCTGAGCAGGTTGACCAGCTGCAGAAGACCAAGTCCAAGGTTGAGAAGGAGAAGTCGCAGTTCAAGGCCGAGCTGGAAGATCTGCACTCCCAGCTGGAGCACGTCAGCAAGGCCAAGGCTAACGCCGAGAAGAACGCCAAGACCCTGGACGGCCAGTTGAGCGACCTGCAGGCCCGCCTCGACGAGGCCACCCGACAGATCGGCGACCTGCAGTCGCAGAAGAACCGCGCCGCGCAGGAGGGCGGCGAACTCGGCCGCAAGCTGGAGGAGGCCGAGGCCCAGCTCGGCCAGCTGAGCAAGGCCAAGCAGCAGCTCACCCAGCAGCTGGAGGAGGCCAGGCGCAACCTGGAAGACGAGAGCCGGCTGAAGTCCAAGCTGAGCTCGGACGTGCGCAACCTGAACGCCGACCTGGACCAGATCCGGGAGCAGCTGGAGGAGGAGCAGGAGGCCAAGTCCGACCTGCAGCGTCAGCTGGCCAAAGCCCAGAGCGAGGCTCAGCAGTGGCGCTCCAAGTACGAGAGCGGCGGCGGCGGCGGCGGCGAGGAGGTCGAGGAGCTGAAACGCCGCCTGCAATCCAAGCTGCTGGAGGCCCAGGTGAGTCCATTAATTAAGCCAATAAGCAAAATCTTGGTTTCATCATCTCCCAGCCGCACGGCCGGTTTTCTAATCCTCATCTACCCTCGCTCACCTTCGCCAATCCGCAGGACGAGATGGAGAGTGCCAAGGCCAAGCTGGCGCAGGTGGAGAAGGCCCGCAACCGCCTGCAGGCCGAACTGGAGGACGCCACCGTCGACCTCGAGCGCTCCACCCTGCTGGCCTCTCAGCTGGAGAAGAAGCAGAAGAACTTCGACAAAACCCTGGCCGAGTGGCAGCAGAAGTACCAGAGCGCCCAGTCTGATCTGGAATCGACGCAGCGGGAATCCCGCGGCTATTCCGCCGAGATCTTCAAGCTGAAGGCTCAGCTGGAGGAGGCCCGCGACCAGACCGAGGCGGTTAGGCGAGAAAACAAGAGTCTTGCCGATGAGATCCGCGACCTTACTGAGCAGCTGGGCGAAGGTGGCCGCAACGTGCACGAGGTGGACAAGGCCCGTCGCCGCCTGGAGATGGAGAAGGAAGAGCTGCAGGCCGCCCTTGAGGAGGCCGAGTCTGCGCTTGAGCAGGTGGGCTTGATTCCAGAGGCATTCTGGCGTTATCTAATTAGAGCCGAGAATAAGAGATTCTACCTGTGTAATTATGCAGTTATCTATGGCAGGGTTCCACCTGTGTAATTATGCAGTTATCTATGGCAGGGTTCCACCTGTGTAATTATGCAGTTATCTATGGCAGGGTTCCACCTGTGTAATTATGCAATTATCTATGGCAGGGTTCCACCTGTGTAATTATGCAGTTATCTATGGCCGGGTTCCACCTGTGTAATTATGCAGTTATCTATGGCCGGGTTCCACCTGTGTAATTATGCAGTTATCTATGGCCGAGTTCCACCTGTGTAATTATGCAGTTATCTATGGCCGGGTTCCACCTGTGTAATTATGCAGTTATCTATGGCCGGGTTCCACCTGTGTAATTATGCAGTTATCTATGGCCGGGTTTCACCTGTGTAATTATGCAGTTATCTATGGCCGGATTCCACCTGTGTAATTATGCAGTTATCTATGGCCGAGTTCCACCTGTGTAATTATGCAGTTATCTATGGCCGAGTTCCACCTGTGTAATCATGCAATTATCTATGGCCGGGTTTCACCTGTGTAAATATGGAATTGTCTATGGCCGAGTTCCACCTGTGTAATTATGCAGTTATCCATGGCAGGGTTCCACCTGTGTAATTATGCAATTATCTATGGCCGGGTTCCACCTGGAGATTTTTTGGGAGCAGATTCTCTTCGGAAATTTGGCAGTCTCAATAGAAATATAAAAGCCAAAAATTTGCCCATAACTACTGACAGTAGCCTCGCACTTTTCACCAACGAAAATTTCAACATTACACCTCGCCCAGGAGGAGGCCAAGGTAGCCCGCACCCAGCTGGAGCTCGCCCAGGTGCGCCAGGACATCGACCGTCGCATCGCTGAGAAAGAGGAAGAGTTCGAGAGCACCAGGAAGAACCACCAGCGCGCCATGGACTCGATGGCCGCCACCGTGGACGCCGAGGCCAAAGGCAAGGCGGAGGTGCAGCGCCAGAAGAAGAAGCTGGAGCAGGACATCAACGAGCTGGAGGTGGCTCTGGACAGCGCCAACCGGGCCCGCGCCGATGCCGACAAGACCGTGAAGAAGTACCAGCAGCAGCTGCGCGAGATTCAGGTGAGAGTTGAGACTTTTTTCTTCATTTCTGGCAAGTCTGGCCCCAGATCTGACAAGTCTGGCCCCAGATCTGACAAGTCTGGCCCCAGATCTGACAAGTCTGGCCCCAGATCTGACAAGTCTGACCCCAGATCTGACAAGTCTGGCCCCAGATCTGACAAGTCTGACCCCAGATCTGACAAGTCTGGCCCCAGATCTGACAAGTCTGACCCCAGATCTGACAAGTCTGACCCCAGATCTGACAAGTCTGACCCCAGATCTGACAAGTCTGACCCCAGATCTGACAAGTCTGACCCCAGATCTGACAAGTCTGACCCCAGATCTGACAAGTCTGACCCCAGATCTGACAAGTCTGAGCCCAGATCTGACAAGTCTGAGCCCAGATCTGACAAGTCTGAGCCCAGATCTGACAAGTCTGAGCCCAGATCTGACAAGTCTGACCCCAGATCTGACAAGTCTGACCCCAGATCTGACAAGTCTGACCCCAGATCTGACAAGTCTGACCCCAGATCTGACAAGTCTGACCCCAGATCTTACAAGTCTGACCCCAATCTGACTTATTTGATTATTTGAATTTATCAGTTTTTCATTTCATGAGCTACTTCACTTACTGCAAGTAGCAATACGCAAATATGCATCAATAGAAATATGCACGCCCCAATCGCAGTCGCAAGTGGAAGACGAGCAGCGCCAGCGTGACGAGGCCGCGAGCAGGCCATGTCGGCTGAGCGCAAGCTCAACATGTTCACCACCGAGCTTGACGAGCTGCGCACCCAGCTCGAATCCGCCGAACGGGCGCGCAAGGCGGCCGAATCCGAGCGCATGGAGGCCTCCGATCGCATCGGCGAGCTCAGCGCCTCCAACGCGTCTCTCAGCGCCACCAAGCGCAAGCTGGAGGCCGACATCAACGCTATGCGCGGCGACCTCGACGAGCAGCACAACGAGGCGCGCAACGCCGAGGAGCGCGCCAAGAAGGCCGCCATGGACACGCAGCGCCTCGCCGACGAGGTCCGCGTCGAGCAGGAGCACGCGCTGCACGCCGAGAAGGCCCGGCGCCAGATGGAGAACGCGCTGAAGGAGCTGCAGGCCCGTCTGGACGCGGCCGAGGGCGGCGCTGCCAAGGGCGGCAAGCGCGAGCTGGCCAAGCTGGAGTCGCGGGTGCGCGACCTCGAGGGCGAGCTGGACGCCGAGCAGCGCCGGCACCAGGAGACGCAGAAGAACGCCAGGAAGTCCGAGCGCCGACTCAAGGAGCTGTCGTTTGCTGTGAGCAGGGCTGGTCGAGATAAGAATGGGTCATTGGACTTTGAGAGATATGAGGCATTAAACGATGAGGGTCATAAGTCATTGAACACTGAGGGTCATGAGTCATTGGACACTGAGGGTCATGAGTCATTGGACACTGAGAGACATGAGTCATTGGATAATTTGGAGACAGAAGTCATTAGACACTGAGGGTCATGAGTCATTGGACACTGAGACATGAGTCCTTGGACACTGAGACATGAGCCACTGGACACTGAGACATGAGCCATTGGACACTGAGACATGAGCCATTGGACACTGAGACATGAGCCACTGGACACTGAGACATGAGCCATTGGACACTGAGACATGAGTCACTGGACACTGAGACATGAGCCACTGGACACTGAGACATGAGTCATTGGACACTGAGACATGAGCCACTGGACACTGAGACATGAGCCACTGGACAAAGAGACATGAGTCATTCAGAGACAATCCGCACTGTCAAGTCACTACAAAAAATCTTCGCTGCCGTCACTCAACCTGCAGTCGGAGGAGGAGCGCAAGAACCAGGCCAAGCTGCAGGAGCTGGTTGAGAAGCTCCAGTCCAAGGTCAAGGCCTACAAGCGCCAGGTCGAGGAGGCTGAGGAGATCGCCGCCATCAATCTGGCCAAGTTTCGCAAGGTGCAGCACGACCTGGAGGAGTCCGAGGAGAGGGCCGAGGTGGCCGAGCAGAGCCTCACCAAGTTCCGCTCCAAGAGCCGCACGAGCGTCAGCGTCACCCGGGGCCCCAGCGCCGCCCCCGCCGGAGGGGTGAGTCACAGACTGGGCGATGAGTCATGGGGAGTCTGAGGTTGGAGCGATGAGTCATGATGGGGGAATGAGTCATGATGGGGGGAATGAGTGATTATGGGGAATGAGTCATTATGGGGGAATGAGTCATGATGGGGGAATGAGTCATGATGGGGGAATGAGTCATGATGGGGGAATGGGTTATTATGGGGGAATGAGTCATGATGGGGGAATGAGTCATGATGGGGGAATGGGTTATTATGGGGGAATGAGTGATTATGGGGGAATGAGTCATGATGGGGGAATCTGACGTAGGAGCGATAAGTAATTTTTGGAATCTAAGATCACTCTCACTTGTGTTTTTTCTTTCTAACTTGCAGTTTTTCGACGACATGTGAGGAGGCCGTGGACTTTCCCGCTTGGCTCGGGGTTGACACAGCGGTCTCGCTCGCCGCTCTGACTCAGACCCTCGCGTTTCGCCTCACCTTTAAACCCGTAACGTTCTGTTTTTTTAAAAACCTCTTAGACAGTTACACTGACTCTTAGGCCTCCTCTGTCTACCCCTCTCCGCTCTCTCTCTCCTCCAGTGAGAATTTAACAAAATTCAGCTAAAATGTAACAAAATAAATAATTAACACTAGCATAACAACAGGGTTTGGGCGCGCGGTTCTTCTACAAACTCAACTAGCAATTTTGCGGAGAGCAGAGACTGGCGTTCGGATGCCAAGCACAATAAAAGTTCATTTCAATTTTGGCACTACTTATTATTTGTTCCACTTTCTTTTGCTAATTTTATTTCTGCTTTTTAGCAAACCAATTATACAGGGGAGAGAGAGATCTGAGTTAATTCGACCAGTTTGTTATTATTAAACGAATTTTCGTTGCCAAGCAAAACGATGCAGAGTTAGCTGAATCTCTCTCTCCCCTGGACTCGCCCATCTGGAACGCTCTCTCCCCTCTGCGTGGTCAGAGACTTTGCGGAGAACCCGCAGGTGAACTTTCGCTAGCAATAAAATCTCAGTTAATCGTTTAGCAAAATATTGTAGCCCAGTCATAAATTTGGTCAAATGTCACTATTTTAACCCTTCGCTTTGATACCCCACCTCTCTAGTGAATATTAATTATTACGTACCTAATTAACTCTTTTTCAATTGAATTTTATCGAGTTGTTTTGTTAGCAAAATACAACAGCTGCAGAAAGCGAACGGTTCAGCACGGCATACTTTTCTGTTTTGATCTTCAATTAAAAAAATAATTCACACTTTATTAATTAGCAATATTCACGCACCGGCCTCGACTATTTAAACAATTTTTTTCTCAGATTTTTTGTCTTTATTATTTTTGCCTTACGTTTTTACGACAGCGGCTTGTTTGCAAGTGCCTCTAAAAGTTAAGCAAAGTGGGTTGGGGTTAGTTCGCAGCTTATTGTATCAACCAGTTGGAGTCACAGTGAGCGAATGACGTAAATGGAATCAATATTTGCAGGAGGTCGTTTGGCATCACATCGGCTCACAGTTAGCGATGACGGCAATTCTGCTGACTACTGAGCTCAAACACGAGTAGATTCGGAGTAGATTCAGAGTAGATTCAGAGTAGATTCGGAGTAGATTCGGAGTAGATTCGGAGTAGATTCGGAGTAGCTTCGGAGTAGATTCAGAGTAGATTTGGAATAGATTCGGAGTAGATTCGGAGTAGATTCAGAGTAGATTCAGAGTAGATTCAGAATAGATTCAGAGTAGATTCGGAGTAAATTCGGAGTAGATTCGGAGTAGATTCAGAGTAGATTCAGAGTAGATTCGGAGTAAGATTCGGAGTAGATTCAGAGTAGATTCGGAGTAGATTCAGAGTAGATTCAGAGTAGATTCGGAGTAGATTCGGAGTAGATTCAGAGTAGATTCGGAGTAGATTCAGAGTAGATTCGGAGTAGATTTGGAGTAGATTCAGAGTAGATTCGGAGTAAGATTCAGAGTAGATTCAGAGTAGATTCAGAGTAGATTCAGAGTAGATTCAGAGTAGATTCGGAGTAGATTCGGAGTAGATTCGGAGTAGATTCAGAGAAGATTCGGAGTAGATTCGGAGTAGATTCGGAGTAGATTCAGAATAGATTCGGAGTAGATTCAGAGAAGATTCGGAGTAGATTCGGAGTAGATTCGGAGTAGATTCAGAATAGATTCGGAGTAGATTCAGAGTAGATTCGGAGTAGATTCAGAGTAGATTCGGAGTAGATTCGGAGTAGATTCGGAGTAGATTCAGAATAGATTCAGAGTAGATTCAGAGTAGATTCAGAGTAGATTCGGAGTAAGATTCGGAGTAGATTCGGAGTAGATTCAGAATAGATTCAGAGTAGATTCAGAGTAGATTCAGAGTAGATTCGGAGTAAGATTCGGAGTAGATTCAGAGTAGATTCAGAGTAGTTTCAGAGTAGATTCGGAGTAGATTCAGAGTACATTCAGGCATATTCGGCTGCATTTGCAGTAGACTCATACAGTCGCAGACTTGATTGAATTTTGTTTAAAACTAAACAAGCAGTAAGCATTGACACCAATTGATTCCAAAAGCAGATCAACTTTGGCTGATCAATCAGAGGGCCAACTCGAATAATTGTATAGAAGTGTCATCAATTTTTTGCAGAATCTGCTTCCACGGCGGTGCCAAGACACAGAACCGATGCCAGACACTCAGTGAGATACAGAATCGATGCCAGACACTCAGTGAGATACAGAATCGATGCCAGACACTCAGTGAGACACAGAATCGATGCCAGACACTCAGTGAGACACAGAATCGATGCCGGACACTCAGTGAGATACGGATCGATGTCAGACACTCAGTGAGACACAGAATCGATGTCAGTCTCTCAGTGGGACACAGAATCGATGTCAGACAGACATCAGTGGGACAGAACATCAGTTAACCAGACAATGTGACACACCGATCATATTTCAACTGTCATTAGCTCCGTAATGCTGATGGATTGACATGCACTCAGAACACTTCAATTTTGCTACTTGTATTGAAATATAACGTAATTATAAATGTATATCACGTTATCTACATGTAGTTCAGTACGTAATCATTAAATGCGTGTACTTTTACATTTTGTTGGTTTATATTAACTAAGCCTAATTAATTTCATAGCAAAAAAGCAATGAAGATACAAAACAATTTCAAATTTTTACAACCCAAGAGAAAGCTTGTTGAAATCTTTTTTTGTAATTTAGATTTTGAAACTTTTGTGCACTGTCTAACCGTCTACTTTGATAATAAAATAATGCAAGCATACAGTACGCGTGTTCCATGGTGACTTTTAGTATTGATGTACTTTTATTTGAAGTTTAATAGTACATATAGAGACTGATTCTGTACAGGTGATATAGCTATTAGTTCACTGATGACATTTAGGTGATTAATAATTTATTATTAATGACTTTTCAATAGGAATAATTAGCAAATATTCAAATAAAACCGAGATCAAACTGATTCCTTGCTTTATAATCTGGCAACCTGCATATTGCCAAGCACGATATTGTCATCCAGCTCTGTGTCCGCCTCCCTGACTGCCAAGCCGGGCGGACCGTCTGCAATAACAGCATAGCGGAGACAGGAAAGATCACTGGGCTGTTGTGCGGTGGGTAGATTGGGTGGATTTGTGTGGGTAGACTGTGGATTGGGTAGATTTGAGTGGATAGATTACGAATTGGGTAGATTTGAGTGGATAGACTGTGGATTGGGTAGATTTGAGTGGGTAGACTGTGGATTGGGTAGATTTGAGTGGATAGACTGTGGATTGGGTAGATTTGAGTGGGTAGACTGTGGATTGGGTAGATTTCAGTGGATAGATTGTGGATTGGGCAGATTTCAGTGGGTAGACTGTGGATTGGGTAGATTTCAGTGGGTAGGCTGTGGATTGGGTAGATTTTAGTGGGTAGACTGTGGATTGGGTAGATTTCAGTGGGTAGACTGTGGATTGGGTAGATTCCAGTGGGTAGACTGTGGATTGGGTAGATTCCAGTGGGTAGACTGTGGATTGGGTAGATTCCAGTGGGTAGACTGTGGATTGGGTAAATTTGAGTGGGTAGACTGTGGATTGGGTAGATTTCAGTAGGTAGACTGTGGATTGGGTAGATTTGAGTGGGTAGACTGTGGACTAGGTAGATTTGAGTGGGTAGACTGTGGATTGGGTAGATTTCAGTGGGTAGATTAATTTAGTTTAGTTTAGAGAGTGGATAAATTTGAGACGCTAAATAACACTTGAACAAATATTAGAATACATAAAATGTAACGCAAATAAAATAACAAAATTCGAAGTCCTCTAATCAGAATTTTGTTCAGAGTTTAAAGACGTTTTAAAGGATGCAGTTCCTGTACAAGCCGGCTTGACTTTAAACTGCTGCTACTACTCACAGCCTACGCATGCGAGTAGTATATGCAAATCTACACCAGTTTTAGGTTTAATTTAATACTTCGCATCAATAAAAACTCAATTCGACTCGCTCGCAAACATATCAGGCAAGTAAAAAAGTACATTTAATAAAAACCAACACTCAAAGGAAAGAATATTTTTAGTCTTGGCGCCACACAAAAAATAAACTGATAAACGTCCGTTTCTACTCAATCATGCTAGAAAAAGTAGTATGGCGATGAGAAAAACACCTGTAAATATGGAATGATAAATAGGTCAAATTAATACAAAAAGGTAAGCGGTTAAACACGAGATTAGGTGAGAAGATCCGGTGTCCCAGAAGCGTTTCAGAAAAAATAGACATTAACAGAGAGGTTCACTAGAAAGTACAGAATTTCACTGCATTCTGTGGAGACTCGAGCATTTAGCAGCTGATAAACCTCTACATGTATATAAAAGAAATATGCCACATTAGAACTGCTCTATCTACGAATACCTATGTCTAACAGGTGACATTCCCTATCTAACAGGTGAAATTCCCCTGTCTAACAGGTGACACTAATGTCTAACATGTGACATTCCCTGTCAAACAGGTGACATTCCCTGTCTAATAGGTGACACCCATGTCTAACATGTGACATTCCCTGTCCAACAGGTGACATTCTCTGTCTAATAGGTGACACCCATGTCTAACATGTGACATTCCCTGTCCAACAGGTGACATTCCCTGTCTAATAGGTGACATTCCCTGTCCAACAGGTGACATTCCCTGTCCAACAGGTGACATTCCCTGTCCAACAGGTGACATTCCCTGTCCAACAGGTGACATTCCCTGTCTAATAGGTGACACCAATGTCTAACATGTGACATTCCCTGTCCAACAGGTGACATTCCCTGTCTAATAGGTGACACCCATGTCTAACAGGTGACACCCATGTCTAACAGGTGACATTACATGTCTAACAGGTGACACCCATGTCTAACAGGTGACATTACCTGTCTAATAGGTGACACCAATGTCTAACATGTGACATTCTCTGTCTAACAGGTGACACCAATGTCTAACATGTGACATTCCCTGTCCAACAGGTGACATTCGATGTCCAACAGGTGACACCAATGCCTGACAGGTGACATTCCCTGTCCAATAGGTGACATTCCCTGTCTAACAGGTGACACCCATGCCTCACAGGTGACATTTCCTATCTAACAACAGATGACAACAGGTAATACCATGTCTAACAAATGACACCTTAAAACGTGACATTTCCCTGTCTAGCAGGTGACACCGCAGTACATCATTGTGAACTTCAGAAATAAGAGCTACATTAAATCACTTCAACGAGCCCAAACCAATTATTAAAAATGTAAAAAAGTGCAAAAATGCAAAACTTCCAACACAGCCATACGCGCAATGTACAAAGACATGCACTGTTACTATTATAAAATAATAACAGTACATCAGGTCAATGTAATACATAAAGTGCCAATGTTCTACATCTGGTTAGCTATTAAATAATGATAACAATTCAGTTAAACAATTATTTAATGGAAAAATAAATATCAATCGCCCATTAGTAATAGAAAAAATTAACAAAATGCAAATTATACATCGCATTATACAGCTACTACTGTTGAAAGTAGAGTAGACAGACTTTAATAAACACTTGCGATCAACTTTCCGATAGGTTACTTAGTCATGCAAATCCGATAAAATGCGTTTTTATATGAAATATCCGATCCCCCAGCCCGGTGTGGACTAAACTAAAACAAAAATAATAACGAAACAAAATTGGCGCCAATTCAAATGAGGCGCTCCTCAGTGGGCGGCCTGAGCCCTGACAGGGTAGCAGTTTTATTACCGTGATTGGTCTCCTCCTTGGATGGCCGGTATTGTCCGGTCTCGGAGCGCCGGTTGCGTGCGAGTTTGATCAGCACAACAGCAACTAGAATTGCGGCGGTAGTTCGGTTAAACAAAAAATAATTAGTGGCTAAATATTTCATATTTATATGTAAAACAACAGCAACTAATTAACCAAATTTATTCTAAACCAAAAAGTAAAAAAGCAATAAGCATGCAATACAAATAAGCTTAACTGGTGCCTTCTTAACAGGTATCTGTCTCATGTCTAACAGGTATCTGTCTCATGTCTAACAGGTATCTGTCTCATGTCTAACAGATATCTGTCTCGTGTCTAACAGGTACCGTCTCATGTCTAACAGGTACCGTCTCATGTCTAACAGGTATCTGTCTCATGTCTAACAGGTACCGTCTCATGTCTAACAGGTACCGTCTCATGTCTAACAGGTATCTGTCTCATGTCTAACAGGTATCTGTCTCATGTCTAACAGATATCTGTCTCGTGTCTAAAAGGTATCTGTCTCGTGTCTAAAAGGTATCTGTCTCATGTCTAACAGGTATCTATCTCATGTCTAACAGGTATGTCTCATGTCTAACAGGTATCTGTCTCATGTCTAACAGATACCTGTCTCATGTCTAACAGGTATCTGTCTCGTGTCTAAAAGGTATCTGTCTCGTGTCTAGCAGGTATCTGTCTCATGTCTAACAGGTATCTATCTCATGTCTAACAGGTATGTCTCATGTCTAACAGGTATCTGTCTCATGTCTAACAGATACCTGTCTCATGTCTAACAGGTATCTGTCTCGTGTCAAACAGGTATCTGTCTCATGTCTAACAGGTATCTGTCTCGTGTCAAACAGGTATCTGTCTTATGTCTAACAGGTATCTGTCTCATGTCTAGCAGTTATGTCTCATGTCTAACAGGTATCTGTCTCGTGTCTAACAGGTATCTGTCTCGTGTCTAGCAGGTATCTGTCTCATGTCTAACAGGTATCTGTATCATGTCTAACAGGTACCGTCTCATGTCTAACAGGTATCTGTCTCATGTCTAACAGGTACCGTCTTAACAATAGACATATCTGCCTCTTCGCGATACCTCTTACTTTCTACTGCTATGAGTAGACACCGGCAAACATGCTAATAAAAAAGAGAACGGGGAATCACATCTACTAGGCCATAAACCAGCCAGCTACTCACTAATGACAACAACAAGCAGCAGCGCCAGGACGCTCAGCGCCACCACCACCGGGTGGAGACGCCGGCCACAGCCGGGGCGCAGGGCACGACGCTGCAGTCGGCGCTGCCGCAGGCGGCACCAGAGAAGCCGGGCCGGCAGACGCACTCTCGATAGTTCCACAGATCCACGCAGCGGCCGGAGTTTAAACAGGCTGTCAGTGGCTTGAGTTCACACACCGGGTCGCCATGGCAACCAATCAGGGGTGGCTGAGGCGCGCTCCCATTGGCTGGCCAATCAACGTAGCGGACGAAGCCGGGCTCTCCGGCTGGCTGCGACCAATCAGAGAGCGGCAGCAGCCGGCCGTTCAGTCTGACTTCGTCTAGGCAGCCCTTGAATCCGTCGCCAACCGTTGCTATGGCAACGGAATCAAGCGTCAGACTGGCATTTGGCAAACTCTCCGAGCTTTCCGCCAGCCACAACTTTGAGTCATTGCTCAGGCTGGTCACCTGCAGCTCTAGCGGGTTGTTCGGTTCGGTGGTTACGTTAAATCGATAAAATTCTCCGGTTGCTAAGGACGCCACAGTTGTAGCCGTTCGGTTGTCAAGGCTGGCCGTCAGCTGGCCGGTCGGCGTCAGGGCGATGCTCAGCAGGCGGTCGGCCCGCCTGATGGACAGGAGAGTCGGGGCCCGGCCGCTGCCATCGCTGCTGCTATTTGACGCAGAACTCAACGCCTGTCGAGTGCGCACCAAGCCGACAATGGCTGTCAGCGGCTCGTCGAGGCTGTCAGAGGGCGACAGGCGCCACGCGGACGACGAAGGCGAGGGCGAGGCTTGGCTGTAGCTGAAAGTGGCGGCAGCGCGACCTGCGAATGATGGAATTGATAGCGAGAGAGAATAGAGAGAACAGTAAGAGACTAGAGGTGTTTCTATATTTAGCTCAGGGCTAAGACCACGCTGTGTATTATGTAACTGACTTCAGAGAAATCTCCACAAACAGCTGCGTACTAACCGCCGCCAACTATGCTTAACTTTTGTAGATGCCAACGGCCTCCCTCGAGGCTACGATGCAAAAGTTGTATCGTAATAAATAATACCAATTGATTACCCCTGCTCTAATGTGCAGATATGCAACCGACAGCTCAGCCGCAGCTATTGCGCGGCGCATCTGAAGGCTGCGTACAATTAGCCCAGCTAATCCTGGCACCCATTTCACAGCTGGGTGAACCGAAGTGTCTTGCTCAAGGACACAAATTGTTCCGAGGGTGCCCGAGAATCGAACCCCTGACCTTTCAGTCGTGAGTCCGACGTTCTAAGCAGCAGGCTACAACCCCTATTGTGGCCTTTTGTATCTTAAGTAAAAACACTTGCAGTAGCAGATAGAATGTATGTTTTCGTTATTTTTTGTTAAGGTATTTTTCCCCTGTATTGCTACTATAAGTAAAGCAGTTAATGAAGTTTATTATAGGTAATTTCAAACGTTCAATATTCTATTATTTCTACTGTAAGTAAAGTATTACCGAAAATGCGATAATACTGGTCAAATTCGCTAGCATTTCTGCTCAACACAGTCTCCAGATGCAAGCTTATCATATTTAATTCAAACAGCGACCACAGGCTCCAGGTACAGGACAGCAGAGCCCTACTAATCAATTAGTCATGAATAGCCGAGCTTTGAGAGAGGAAATTACTGAGCACTTCCCCATTTCTCCCGTCTTTTGTCTCCCTAACCTATTCTTAGAAACGCTTCTCTTCAATCAATCAAAAAGGGGAATTTAATCCCTCCACTTCCTAATCCGTTTCGTTGGGTTGGCAACTCTTCGTGACAGTGTGTGAATAATGAGGTTTCTTAACACTTGGGCCTGCACTTTTTAATATCCGTCAACAAACTCCCTGCCACTAATATTTCCCAAGCCTGAACTACTATTAGTAGGGTAAAAGCATATCTACTTAGCTGTCTGCCCGATTACAGAAGCTTCAAATAATCGCAACAGATTTGATAGGAAAGTTAACCATGAGTGAAAAATTTTTCGAATTATCGTACGAACATATTGTACTAGTAACCTAAAGTGCACTTTAGAATCCTACAGACTAGTACATATGCTCTTTAATATCGTCGTAAAGATTAATCAGACAGGTAGCCATGCAGCTCGGACACTCTCGCTAGGTTTCCAGTTAGAACCGAAACGACAATAAAGTACAAGCTGCACTTACACTCGAACGTGCGCGGCGTCAGATTGACGCAGGCGCTGCCGTTGGGACACGAGCGCCTGGTGCAGAAGTCGATGGCGCTGCAGTTGGCGCCTATCCAGCCGGAGGCGCAGCTGCAGCTAAAAAAATGCGCAAAAAATTTCATGTTAAAATCATTTTTAGTTCTAAACCCCCCAAATCCGAAACCCCCAAATCCGAAACCCCCACAAATCCGAAACCCCCAAATCCGAAACCCCCAAATCCAAAACCCCCACAAATCCAAACCCCCCAAATCCGAAACCCCCAAATCCGAAACCCCCACAAATCCGAAACCCCCAAATCCGAAACCCCCAAATCCAAAACCCCCACAAATCCAAAACCCCCACAAATCCAAACCCCCCAAATCCGAAACCCCCAAATCCAAAACCCCCACAAATCCAAAACCCCCACAAATCCAAAACCCCACAAATCCAAACCCCCCAAATCCGAAACCCCCAAATCCAAAACCCCCACAAATCCAAAACCCCCACAAATCCAAAACCC
The DNA here is from genome assembly GCA_002269645.1 of Macrostomum lignano. Classification (NCBI taxonomy): domain Eukaryota; kingdom Metazoa; phylum Platyhelminthes; family Macrostomidae; genus Macrostomum; species Macrostomum lignano. The sequence goes on from NIVC01003638.1 coordinate 74,803, forward strand.
CCACAAAATCCAAAACCCCCACAAATCCAAAACCCCCACAAATCCAAAACCCCCACAAATCCGAAACCCCCACAAATCCAAAACCCCCACAAATCCAAAACCCCCACAAATCCAAAACCCCCACAAATCCAAAACCCCCACAAATCCAAAACCCCCACAAATCCGAAACCCCCAAATCCAAAACCCCACAAATCCAAAACCCCACAAATCCAAAACCCCACAAATCCAAAACCCCCACAAATCCAAAACCCCCACAAATCCGAAACCCCCACAAATCCAAAACCCCCACAAATCCAAAACCCCCACAAATCCGAAACCCCCACAAATCCAAAACCCCCACAAATCCAAAACCCCCACAAATCCGAAACCCCCACAAATCCAAAACCCCCACAAATCCAAAACCCCCCAAATCCAAAACCCCAAAAATTCCAAAACCCCAAATCCGAAACCCCCAAATCCGAAACCCCCCAAAATCCAAACCCCCCAAATCCGAAACCCCCAAATCCAAAACCCCCACAAATCCAAAACCCCCACAAATCCAAACCCCCAAATCCGAAACCCCAAATCCAAAACCCCCACAAATCCAAAACCCCCACAAATCCAAAACCCCCACAAATCCAAACCCCCCAAATCCGAAACCCCCAAATCCAAAACCCCCACAAATCCAAAACCCCCACAAATCCAAAACCCCACAAATCCAAAACCCCACAAATCCAAAACCCCACAAATCCGAAACCCCCACAAATCCAAAACCCCCACAAATCCGAAACCCCCCCAAATCCAAAACCCCCACAAATCCGAAACCCCCAAATCCAAAACCCCACACAAATCCGAAACCCCCCAAATCCAAAACCCCCACAAATCCGAAACCCCCCAAATCCAAACCCCCAAATCCAAACCCCCAAATCCAAAACCCCCACAAATCCGAAACCCCCCAAATCCAAAACCCCCACAAATCCAAAACCCCCACAAATCCAAACCCCCAAATCCAAACCCCCAAATCCAAAACCCCAAATCCAAAACCCCCACAAATCCAAACCCCCACAAATCCAAACCCCCAAATCCAAAACCCCAAATCCAAAACCCACACAAATCCAAAACCCCACAAATCCAAAACCCCCACAAATCCAAAACCCCAAATCCAAAACCCCCACAAATCCAAAACCCCTAAAATTCCAAAACCCCAAATCCAAAACCCCTAAAATTCCAAAACCCAAATCCAAAACCCCCACAAATCCGAAACCCCCCAAATCCAAAACCCCTAAAATTCCAAAACCCCAAATCCAAAACCCCCACAAATCCAAAACCCCAAATCCAAAACCCCCACAAATCCGAAACCCCCCAAATCCAAAACCCCTAAAATTCCAAAAGCCCAAATGCAAAACCCCAACTCCAACTTGGGGTTACAAAGCCCCAACTCTAAACTTTCAACTAATCTGAACACCGACTACTTTCCAAAACTCCCAGTAGCCGAAGAAGGCAACTCACGTGGAGTTGCTATCCACGCATCTGTCCCGCACCGAGCACACGCTGGAGTTGCAGTCGTCAATGTCCACGCTGCAGTTGCGGCCCTCCCAGCCCTGGTAGCAGGAGCAGCTGTAGTTGTTCAGCAAGTCCCGGCAGATCCCGTTCACACAGGGCTTCGACGAGCATTCGTTGATGTCTTTGTCGCATCGAACGCCTGCAGCATGTTTTGTAGTGACATTGTAACATATGAGTAGTGACGTTCCGGATACAGCTTTGGGAACAGACACTCAAGATCCTATATGCTAAAAATTCCAATCTAACAGACACTCAAGATCCCATCTAACAGACACTCAAGATCCCATCTAACAGACACTCAAGATCACATCTAACAGACACTCAAGATCCCATCTAACAGACACTCAAGATCCCATCTAACAGACACCCAAGATCCCATCTAAAAGACACTCAAGATCCCATCTAACAGACACTCAAGATCACATCTAACAGACACCCAAGATCACATCTAAAAGACACTCAAGATCCCATCTAACAGACACTCAAGATCCCATCTAACAGACACTCAAGATCCCATCTAACAGACACTCAAGATCCCATCTAACAGACACTCAAGATCACATCTAACAGACACTCAAGATCACATCTAACAGACACTCAAGATCCCATCTAACAGACACTCAAGATCCCATCTAACAGACACTCAAGATCACATCTAACAGACACTCAAGATCCCATCTAACAGACACCCAAGATCCCATCTAACAGACACCCAAGATCCCATCTAACAGACACCCAAGATCCCATCTAACAGACACTCAAGATCCATCTAACAGACACCCAAGATCCCATCTAACAGACACTCAAGATCCCATCTAACAGACACCCAAGATCCCATCTAACAGACACCCAAGACCCAATGGACTACCAGAAGCAGAAAATACTTGACTGGTTGATTGACGCTTTTTTCCAACACTGCTGTGCAGCAATTTTGAACCGCATGGTTCCTAGTGGCTTAAAAAAGCAGATCAATAGACTCAAGTGTATTCCAGCATTGCCAGGCTACTCACACGACAGCCGCATACACAATGCTTTCTCAACTGAGCCCACAATGCGTTACTTTGTTTCCCAGGCTTTAAGCCAAAAGAGTAGGGTAAACGGCCGGAGTAAATATATCACTAACAACGCCTCGTCACCTTGTTAGCGATTGCCCGCGCCGACTAGCGATCTCAAAGCCTCTACAAAGCAACTCAAAATCACGGCAGCAGACCTTCGTTATTGCACGCGACGCCGCCCTGAAGCACTTGTCAGAAAATGTTTTAGTATGCTAGAAAACTACTTGAAACTAACAATTCTACTCGTATTTTATTGACACGCTTTGCTCCGCTTCCAGCTGTTGTTGGAATGAAAGAACTTATACTCGTAGTTAGCTTAAGTTTTGCTATTTTTTTAACAAGCTGGCCACATGGGCGAGGCTGCGCAAAAAGCTACACGCACTCGTGCCATGGCACAAATAGCATAGCAACAATGCCCCAGCATCGTATGAAAGATTCTTTTGATTGCAAGCTGAATAACTTTTAAGATACATTAACTCTTAAGCCTTACTCTTAACTTCTAAGACTCGACTCAAGATCTCACCTAACAGACAATCAAGATCCCATCTAACAGACTGAATATCCCATCTAACAGACTCAAGATCCCATTTAACAGACTCAAGATCCCATCTAACAGACTCAAGATCCCATCTAACAGACTCAAGATCCCACCTAACAGACTCAAGATCCCATCTAACAGACTCAAGATCCCATCTAACAGACTCAAGATCCCATCTAACAGACTCAAGATCCCATCTAACAGACTCAAGATCCCATCTAACAGACTCAAGATCCCATTTAACAGACTCAAGATGCCATCTAACAGACACAAGATCCCATCTAACAGACACTCAAGATCCCATCTAACGGACTCAAGATCCCATCTAACAGACTCAAGATCCCATCTAACAGACTCAAGATCCCATCTAACAGACTCAAGATCCCATCTAACGGACTCAAGATCCCATCTAACAGACTCAAGATCCCATCTAACGGACTCAAGATCCCATCTAACAGACTCAAGATACCATCTAACAGACTCAAGATCCCATTTAACAGACTCAAGATCCCATCTAACAGACTCAAGATCCCATTTAACAGACACAAGATCCCATCTAATAGACAATCAAGATCCCATCTAACAGACACCCAAGATCCCATCTAACAGACACAAGATCCCATTTAACAGACACAAGATCCCATCTAATAGACAATCAAGATCCCATCTAACAGACACCCAAGATCCCATCTAACAGACACAAGATGCCATCTAACAGACACTCAAGATCCCATCTAACAGACACAAGATCCCATCTAACAGACACAAGATCCCATCTAACAGACACAAGATCCCATCTAACAGACAATCAAGATCCCATCTAACAGACTCAAGATCCCATTAAACAGACTCAAGATCCCATCTAACAGACACAAGATGCCATCTAACAGACACTCAAGATCCCATCTAACAGACAAGCAAGATCCCATCTAACAGACAATCAAGATCCCATCTAACAGACTGAAGATCCCATCTAACAGACTCAAGATCTCACCTAACAGACAAGCAAGATCCCATCTAACAGACAATCAAGATCCCATCTAACAGACTGAAGATCCCATCTAACAGACTCAAGATGCCATCTCCATCAACCGAACTGACCCTCAAACCCGGGCGAGCAGCTGCAGTTGAAGTAAGGCGGCTCAAGGGACACCCCCAGACAGGTGCCGTTGATGCACACAGGCAGGCTGGTGATGTTGAGGTCCGGCTGCAGCTGGCTGCAGTAGTTTGACGCGGTGGAACAGTAGGGCGGGATGTAGGGCAGCGGGCAGATGCACGGCGGCGAGGCCGTGATATTGTTGCAGATGCCGCCGTTTTTGCAGTCGGTCGGGGTGCATGTGGTTGCGCGCCTGACGCGGGAAAGGGCGCCGAGTTGTTGCGAGTCTGCTGTGGCGCGATTAGGGAGACGACTGTACTGTATTACTGTCTCACAGGAACTTAAGTGCAACTCCCTGGCTTCTGTAATCGCCTTCTATTTCCTCTCAAATCTAATCTCTCTCTGTCTAGTCTAATCTCCATCCTCTCAAATCTAATCTCTCTCTGTCTAATCTAATCTCCATCCTCTCAAATCTAATCTCTCTCTGTCTAGTCTAATCTCCATCCTCTCAAATCTAATCTCTCTCTGTCTAATCTAATCTCTCCCTGTCTAATCTAATTCCCTTCCATCCTCTCAAATCTAATCTCTCCCTGTCTAATCTAATTCCCTTCCATCCTCTCAAATCTAACCTCTCCCTGTCTAATTTAATCTCCATTCTCTCAAATCTAATCTCTCCTTGTCTAATCTAATTCCCTTCCATCCTCTCAAATCTAACCTCTCCCTGTCTAATCTAATCTCCATTCTCTCAAATCTAATCTCTCCTTGTCTAATCTAATTCCCTTCCATCCTCTCAAATCTAATCTCTCCCTGTCTAATCTAACCTCCCTTCATCCTCTCAAATCGAATCTCTCCCTGTCAAATCCAATCTCCATTCTCTCAAATCTAATCTGTCCCTGTCTAATCTAATCTCTTTTCATCTTCTCAAATCTAATCTCACCCTGGCTACTTTTATCTCCCTCAATCCTTTTGATTCGACTGTCTGTGTCTTATCTAACCCTTATTTTATCGAATATAATCTATCATCTATATAATCTGCTCTCATAGTACTCCTTTTCAAATTCTTCCTTCACTCATTCCCCTCTGTATTCTCGTCTCACCCTCCGCACAGTCTCCTACGCCTCTGATCTCCCCTCTCATTTATTCTCACATCCGGCGCAGCCGCTGGCCGACCAGTTGTTGAAGCAGTGCCGGCCTCCGCCCGCCTCGTCCCGGACGCAGCCATCAAAGGCGGACACAGCCAGGAGGTGCGCCGAACCGTCCGCCAAGCCGTCACTGTCAGCGCCGGGGCTGGTCTCGAACCGGCAAACACCTTCTCCCAGACTAGCATTGACAGCGCGCGACACTTCAACTTTAATGAGAATATTATCACCGCGACCGGACACCAAAGTGGACAGCTGAAGGTCGCCCACCGGATTCGAAGCCCTCCCAGCAGTGCGCAGTTCGCAGGCCTGCACCCGGCCGAGCTGGGGCTGGCTGAACAGCACCGTGTGACCATCGCCATCCGCAGTAGACACCGGTTGCCAGGCAACAGAAAAGGCCGCCCGGCCAAGAGTTGGAGCTGTTAGGAGAGATAGCCCAAGTCCTCGATTCCTGCTGCTCTGACAGGCTGTGAATTTGAGACTGGTGTCGTTGTCCATGGAACCATGATAGCGTCCTTGTCGTGCGGAGCTGCAAAAGCCGCTGCCGTTGCCGTGGACGCCGCCGTCAGGGCGGTAAAAAATAGCAACCAGACAAGCATCGATGCACTTTTACGGTTAGTGTTGCCCGATCGAAAACGCCTTGCTTGATGAAAATGAAGGGTTTTATATAAGGGAAGGCAGCCTTCGTCTTCAGTAGCGCGCCTGCCCCATCTGGTTGGTCAGGGCTGCAGCGGCGAATAGTGCGTGCGTGCTCATGCAACATTTTAATAACAAATCAATATATACACATGCTTGCATAAGATAATGCGTGACTTTGCACTACTGTCTACTTACGAAAGTAGAATAATAGCTTAATTAAGCAGAAAACAAAAAGTAAACTTCCGAATAACGGTGCACGTGATTAGGCTCAGAAAGTGTTATAGATGAATATTGTATTTTTACGACAGATTTTATTTTTTAACCAGAAAATAAAAACAAAAAACACGACAGAGTGAAATCAACGATTGTGATTACCGGAAAAACGCACATCTAATCGCTATAAATATTAATAAACGAGAAAAAGCAACCTTGCGAAGTACTGTAAATCCCTAACAGTTTAGCTAGCTTGGAAAGTGACGGTATCGCAAAGAAAAACAAAAGTAACAGGAATTTTTATAAGCGTCTGAAAACAGAAACAGGTTTTACTCGCGAGCTTATTAGTTGTACTTTTATGCCCCCACTTCTCACTGGTCCCTTTATCTGTCCAATCAGCGCGCAGTCACTTCTCTGCCCACCCCTCCCTCCATTTTATTGCCTTACCCCCTCGCGCGCCCTGCTGGAGGGGGGGTAGAGGTGAAGCTTCTATGTACATAATCCACCGGTTGAATGTACATTATTCCTGCACTGATAACAAACTGGACCACAAGCAATGTTCTTGCCCCCTATTATTGCCTCTCATGATCAAGATGGCTGATTTATTCTTTACACACTATACTGAATAGAAAGCAGGAAAAGATTTAATTTTGCTTATATTTTAACTGGTTTTGAAGGTTTTCTCTTGGTCGAACGATATAGTTAGAGCAAAAAATTGCGAAGACGCACAAAGCAACACGCGAGAGAATGGCTGAGACATTGCGGCTGGGACGGATACAAAAATGTTAAAATAAAATAATATAATTTTGCGCAGCGCTGACTACTGAGCTTACTAAACACTAAAGCTGAGCTTACTAGCGAGTGCGGTGCACAACACTGCATTTTTTACTAAGAGACGAAGAAAACAGAGAAAACACAGCCAAGTGTACAAGTGTGTAACACAGTTGCTTTAACACAAGTACTTTCTCTACTTAGTAATAAGATCTATTAAGACAAACTCTTAAGACTAAGTAAAAAGTACAAAAATCTAATTATTTTTCATGGAAAGAAACAGACAGATCAGATGTAAGTAGAATTGCTGTTGTATACACTTTACTACTCACTGCATATGCATACCGATCTGCACATTATAACTGCATATTGTAAAGGCAGCACAACAGATAAGGAGACAATATTTAAAGATCGTAAAAGTAACAATCCGACATTTGTTCTTTTAAAGTGCAAAATGTACTTTCTAATTAAGAAATGTCAAAGCAATTCATCAGAAGTGAAAAACGCACTTAAGAAAATTATGCACTCGATAGAAATTCGAGGACAAATCTAAACAGAACCAAATGTTAGAAAATGAAGCGACTTGTAATTAATATATCAAATTACGGTTGTAATTCGCCTTTTAACTACTTATTACAGTAGTAGAAAGGTCAGCGCATTCAAACTCTAAAATTTTAGTTGTTAGTTGAAAATTTTTCCTGTCCCTCCAGCGTCGACTCAAACGTAGAAGACGCGAACTCGCGACTTGCTGACTAGAAGATCCTCATCAAAAAACAGCGTCTCGATGAGCACATTGCCGCTGAGTGCGCTGGCCGACATCATCTGGCTCTCTGGCGCCGCCTCGATTATCGACTGCCAGGTGTTTGTGGAGCCGGGGATCACGAAGCCGAACTCGAAGTTCCATTCTGGGGTGCGACGGGCGGTGCATTAATAATAATTATTAATATTAATATATGTATAAGCAAGATCGGAAGGTTACAGATTGATTGTTACTGTGAAGACTGAGAAAGTGATATACTGATAATGAGGCCGACTGGAAATGAAATTGGGAACGTGACAGACTGGGAATGCACCGAAATCGAAATGTGACAGACTCGGAATGTGACTTACTGGAAGGTAAGACGGGGAACTTGATAGATTATGATTGTGACGGACTGGGAATGTGACAGACTCGAAATGTGACAGGCTGTAGACTAGACTGGAGAAGTGACGGACTGGAAATGTGACAGACTGTAGACTGGAGAAGTGACGGACTGGAAATGTGACAGACTGTAGACTGGAGAAGTGACGGACTGGAAATGTGACAGACTGTAGACTGGAGAAGTGACGGACTGGAAATGTGACAGACTGTAGACTGGAGAAGTGACGGACTGGAAATGTGACAGACTGTAGACTGGAGAAATGACGGACTGGAAATGTGACAGACTGTAGACTGGAGAAGTGACGGACTGGAAATGTGACAGACTGTAGACTGGAGAAGTGACGGCCTGGAAATGTGACAGACTGAAGACTGACAGCCAGTCGCCTCACCCTCAATAACGGTGCCCTTAAAGTAGATCTTCTGCTCCAGACGGAAGTTCTCCATCTGCTCCTGGGAAGTGAAATTCAATTCGCGAGAGACGGACTTGCACTTGAGAATGCGTTTGGGCACGCGGGCCTCGTGCTCTGAGTCTGGCAGAGACAAATCCTCACTGCCCTGCCACATGATCTTGCCGGACTCTCCATCACGCAGGTTCATCCAATTTAGCTTGAAGCCTTTCAAAATATCGTCACTCTTAGAAGGCATTGTCATGCATTGTAAGAGAGCCACGAAATGTCAATTTGTTTTATTCAGCTAATTCCAGTTGTCAAAACAAAGAAGTCTACCAAAAGCACATTTTATAATCTTAGGTTGACTATATTGTATATAATGACTATCTATACTATAGATAAAAAGATATTCTATAGTAAATGAAAAATTGTACACTACACTGAAAACTAGATTTATACTTCACCTTGTATCATGTAGCTCAGCAACTTAAATTTTTTTGGGATGCTGTTTTTTCTAACTGAATATAACTACTATGAATCTTGGGATTTGAATCAGGAACAAAATACTAAATAAAGATCATTTGAATGGTTAACAAACATAAAAAATTACTCCATGAATTAAGAAAGAATCACTGAAATAAAAAACTTTATAAATGATTCTAACAGACTTATAAGGAGCAAAAAAATTAACTGATACCAAATCCACTTAATGCTTTCCTAAAATTAAAAAACCAGCATAGAGTAATATTCTTCATGCCACTTACAAGCTAGTTACTTTGTTTTCTTGATATTATAAAATTCACTTCATTGATTTTACTTAGTCTAAATTGATTTAAAATAGGAGACAGTACAATTTATAGCACCTTTATTGATCTGAAATTATAAACTTTAATTCATAGAAAAATATCTTATGCATAAAAGCAATGACTTTAAAAATCAATATATTATAAGTATTTATAATTCTTTGGCTATCCTGCAGAATCATTAATTAAATTCAATGTACATACTATTTAGCTATTGACATAAAACTTTCCAAAATGAATATTTTCATTATGCCAACTTTTTTGATCTGTTATGGCATTAAAATTCCATTTTAGGAGGTTGCAACTTAACTTTTATTGAAATTTCCAGGTTTTCCAAATTTTAACAACTATTAACAATTATGCAATTTTGAATTTATGCACTTATGTCACTATGGCAAAAATGTGCCTATGGCCAAAATTAGTCACAAACTCTGTGGCTTTGAGGAGAAGAGTTTGGGGTTAGAAATATTTGCTGCTAAGCTGCAAATATTGCAAAAAAGTGCTTTTCACTTAAAAATGGCTAGTGGATGACCTTCTGCCCCAACATGGATTATGCCACCTCAAGAGGTTCACCTAGCCTTTGGACTAGTGCCAAAACACTTGAAAATGTTGGAATAATTAAAATATTCATTTTTGGAAAGTTTTATGTCAATAGCTCAAAAATGTATGTATAGTGAGTTTAATAGAAGATTTTGCAGGATAGCCAATTCTTAAAAAATGCTTGAATATACATAGTAAAAACTAACATGATTAATAAATCAAATGATAATATAATAATGCATTATATCTATACTATCAAAGTTTAGTTTCTTATCTGATTCTGATTGCTTCTATTCTACCCTTGAAAGCATTTTGAATTAGACTTAAACCTTATATTAGCTATTGCACCTGACCTAGATATACATGAGCCATTTTTTAAGTAAATCATTTACAGTTTTGCATTAATTGTAATTTGTAAATTTGTATACTGTCATTGAATTAATACTAAAAGCAAGTACAAGCTGAATGAAAGAGTTTTTAAAGATAAATACAAGTACAGCATACTATATACATACAATAACAATAGTTTGTAAATATCATAAAGGCTGTATGATAATCTTATCATAATCATCATGATCATGTAAAATTCACAGTTAAGTCATAGTTAGCTAGGCCCGCTACTTCAAATTTTATAAACCAATACTGGCAATAGTATAAACAATTAAATTTAAAAACAATTTTCGTTCTGATGCAAATACTACACTACGTAATTGGTCGTAAATACAATAACGTACTGTACTACTAGCAGTGGCGTAAATAAGGTGAACAAGGACACATATATCCAACAAACAGGCAAAAATTTTATTTTTTATTTTACTGTTTCTACCATATACTCCTTACTTCAGACATGTTAGTTTTTAGGTATCATATTTATAATTTTTGGAGAAAATTATGCCTTATATCGTACCTAATCCCCCAAAACCAGGATAACCCCAGAAAACATCCTGTGATTAGACTGTAGGTTACTACGTATGTTGAAAAAACAATATAATACTTTAAATTAAACTGTAATGACTCTTAAATCCCACTTCAACAAAGTTAAAATAAAAACGTATCAGTCCCAATAGTTTAAAAATTTGGACTGATACTGTAATTTTAGTTAATTGATAAAAATAGTTAGGTAGAATCCTAATAAATAAAGCACAAGAGTGGGACAAAAGTTTCACGTGACTCGTAGCTACCAAGCCGGTAAAAGTAATAGAGCTTTTAGAGCAAGATCTATAGAACTTCAATATAATTAACGCTGCAGTTTCAAATCGTATCGTTTTTACGATGTAAATTTTGCTATTTTCTAAGTCTTGTATGTTAAGAAGGCTCGTTCTATCACTAAAGCAATAGTTGGTTCTTACTTCTTGGTCATGGTTATGCGCAATCATTTATACTGCATAGCATTGATGCATTTACCATGCAAATGTCCATTCGATGTGGATGCCATTGCATTGTCAAACAACTATCAAATGAGAATGAGCAATTACATTTATTTCAACTGATACCATGCCACACAATTGTAGCTAATACTCGTAGAAAGGAATAAAACGTGAAAGTAAACAAATGTTTCTATTATTATAGGCATAATAATTACACTAAATTTTCAGACAAATTTGCCCGCGTGCCTTATCTTGCCATTTTTAATTACTTAAGTACAGAGACA